>VZTL01049797.1:0-14949 GCA_013400535.1 Scopus umbretta | reverse complement strand
ACATTCCTGGGCACTGGAACTTGAACATGTTAAATTCTTAGAACATTCCCTGGCACTGCTTTTCCTGGGACAACAATTGCTCTATCAAACAATTTCCAGGCATGGCCTAAGTGTTAGTCAAGGCCAGGGACTGATCTCGAGGGATGGCCACCCTGCTTTGGTGGCTAAGACAGTAATGGATTCTCTTCCATGCCACTTGGCCTCAGTGCCAGAGGATAGTCTCAGGCACATAGTTTCCTAATAAATATGTGTCATTTTGTGTCAGATCAAATAAGACAGATTCAGAATTAATGTCTCAGATCCTGAGCCAATGTCCTCTCACATTTTTGGCCATGAGTTTAACTGTTCCCAGACCAAAGTCACTTTATTTGACTATTCTCAAGCTGCGGTTTGCATTTAATTATCCTGGTACTATAAGACCCAGTTTTCTGTCCACTTTTCATATTGAGATCCTGATAATATAAGTTTCCTTTAGACAGTTTTATTAGCCATAGCATACTCCTTTCATTTGTGAAAACTAGGTTTAGTTCAGAGGGGGCCTTGAATGTTTCTCAATCATTTTAATCTTCCTTTTTCCCCACCCTGGCTTTGTTAGTTCCCAGCACTTCAAAACAAATCTAATAGCTTTCTAAAGGACAGTATGCAAAAACCTTGAAACCTGTAGCTTTCTATTTTGTCTTTCAAGCTTAGAATGGTCTAGGCAGGGAGCTGCTGATTTTTATCTGCTGATGGTTCCCATCTAATGACTAGTATAGGTATGAAATGAACATTTTATGATCTCATGGCACAGTCTAACTGAATAACATTTAAAGTATAATACTAGAGAACCTGAAGTCTGCCTGTCTAAAATCAGTGCCTAAGTTCCCCATTTAGTGGATGGAGACACCTCGCTAAACTAGAAAATGGAGAGTCTTTCTGCCCAGCAGAAGCACCTTCTGCAGCTCCAGTGGCATACACCAAGCTCATCAGTTTCCTAAGACTTTGGGTAATTTAGAAGTCTTCGTCTGTCTCTAAAAGTACATGGAGCAAGGATGCAGCCTAACCTTGGCTTTTTCTTGATAAGTCTGCATAACCGTATACAGTGGACATCCTTATCTTTGGTCTAACAGATTAGTGATCAGAGATCTCAAGCAGGAAGAAAGGAATTTGAGTTCTTGGCTCAATTTTGTTCAAAAGAGAAACCTTTAAGCACACAAACATAGAGTAGCTGGATGGAAGCTCCTTGCCTTCCATTCTCTTTTGAACGCAAAATCCTGAGCACTGAAGTAAGCCCGAGATCATGGTGGGAGAGTAATCAACAAGGTACCACTTTCCTATGCTGTTGCTCAAGTAATCCAGGTGAGACAAAACAGAGACAGAGATCTGGTGCCTGCTTGCAGGAAAGTTTAATTTGTTCTGTTAGCAGTCTAAAATAAAACATACGCACCTTCCAAGAAACAAGATCTGAAAACCTAAACCGCCTTAGCACTAGACACTCAACTACATTTAAGCACCTCTTCCCTACTCTTCTTTTTCACACAAAGCTTCTTGTAGACTGAACTGCACAGTGGGCTTGAGTTGAAGTTAATATTTTCCTTCACACTCATGACTTACGAATTAAGTAACTGTCTAGTAAGGGGAATTCAATATCTTTGCACTGAAACCTGTGCCTCCTGCTCTCTGAATTAGTGCTTTAGCCACCTGAGTATCTTACAAGAAATAAGTGCTATGGATGTCTGTTGAAACATAGACAAAAGCAAACCTCTCCACAGAACAGCCCTCTGCAGAGGAATGCAAAATGCCTGAAAAGTGCCATGGGAACTTTGAAGTTAAGTTAGGATGTGCCTAATTAATATTAATGCACAGAATTTTAGGATATCTTGAAGTTAAGGCTGATAAGATCCCTGTCTGAAACCTAAATGAGTTTTAGGAATTGAAATTCTAACTTGGAAGGAAAAGGGACCTTAGGACTACATCTATGCTGCTAAGTTAAAAATGTCCAGGAGCTGCTTTTGGCACCAAGGCAACCTGGCATGAAACAGCCTGTGACATTAATAATAAATGTTTTCACCCCTCCAAAGTAGGGTGGCTTCATCCAAACTGCTTTTTTGGAATGATTATAGCACTGTTTAATTTATTGCTATAGATGTTTTAGGTGGAATGGATCTCATCCAAAATTATCACAGTTCCATACCTGAAACAATCTTCAGCAAAGTACGGTATTTTACCAGCTGTTTTCCTCCACAAATGCGTACATTTCTGCTATGTTTTGTTAGTGGAGCTCACGCTCCTTAACTGGTTCTATGGTTATATGATCAATATTGTTAGAATGAAGAAAGTTTACGTTACCCACAGTGCATATCTTTTCCAGTTTTCCAAGAAGCAGTCATCTTAGCACACCTAAAACCTTCTATTGCCCTGGATCTTCATTTGCAGCTGTTATTGCTATAAGTGGGAGTTGGATATGGGGATTACAAACAAGCTATTTCCTTTGGGGGCCGATGTTAATACTTCTGTTTAATAACATTGAGTCATCACATTTTCTCTAATGCTGTTCACTTACTGTGTGCTAAACAGAGAAATACAGATCTTCCTTTCACTCCAGCTCACAACTTTAGCAGAATTTCTCTCTGCCCTAAACACTGCATTTTGTTTCCAGTGCATGAATTTTGTTAACTTGAATTTACTTTGTGTCATGAGGTATTCCCATATGTTTTATGGGCTGTGAAGAGTGAATACATTTTGACAAGGTTCAGACATGACATTACTGAAGCCAAATAGCTTAGCTGTTTCCCAAAAAGTGTTGGACCTTTGTACGAATAGTAAAATTATCCAGAGGATAGAAAGTTTCAGAGAACTTTTCTTTGATATATAAGTTCTCAGGTTTTAAGGTATGAACCAGCTTCCAACTGCTGAAGGAGAGGAACTTCCCCATAGGTAATATCTGCCACAGCAGCCTGTTACACGAAGCTGAAACATCTGCTTCCAGCTACTGCTGGACCAAAACACACACATAGTTTTCTGACAATAATTAACATCTTCTGTTGCTTTCACCATTATTAGCATTCTTCACAAATATTTCCCACAATTATTCACAGTTTTAACATAGTGAATTTGCCAGTTTCATACCCATTGTTTATTATCATCTTCTGTCATGTGTGTTTGTACAGATGAATGGATACGAAAAAAAGGTGTGAAACAAGTTGGTGTATGCATCCAGGTCAGGGAGTCAATTATAAGAAATGCATTCAGCCAGTGTGGGAGAAAAATCCAGATAAGTCATGCACACTTTGCAACTCAAGCAACGGTGGCTGACTTTTGGGTTTCTCTTTGACTGCCAAGTGAAAAAGAATCAAATAGTAAGATATCCAGTCCTCTCAAAACTTAATGAGAATCCACTGAAGCTCAAACAGTGAATTTTTCCAGGAAAAATGGAATCCCACTGTATTTTTTCCTCAGAGAGCTCTTACAGCAAGGCAGATTGGATGCATGCACATGATTAATTACAATGACCTGCCAGAAGTATCCACACCACCATGATCCAAAAAAATGAGAGCAGAAAGGATGCAAAGCTACACAACAGGCTGTGAAAAACATCTGAAGGAAGGCAGAAGTGAATAGGGAGCCAGAAAATTTGCTGTCAGGCTGGAGAAAACAAGACAGGAAAAGGAGTAGCTCAACAGGAGACAGAACGTTCAAGGGCTCAAGCTGTCATAATAGAGCAGCTGGAACAGAAGAGCCTTTTCCTATCGTGGCTATTTCTTCACATTTCTGTTTTATGCTGGGATCTTGGGAGAAAAAGCAGACTCTGAGTATGCCTTCCTTTTTCTTTTTTCAAAAATTCACTGGAATATGGGGATTCAGATGACGTGAATGTCATTTAAGACAAATAAATTAGAAGTTACATCAGCAGAGACGCTTGCCAGTGAAGTGCTTTCTAATGTGACCTAGCAGGCTGACCATGTTGTGTCCAAGCGTGAACATGTACAGTGTTCACCTAGTTTTGAATATGCATTAAAACTCACAGCAGTTAAAAAAAGAGCTCTCCCAACAGGAAACAGGCAAAATTGTCCAAAGCTTTGAACACTGTACTGGGAGGAATGCATTTAGTTCCCAGTTCTGCCAGTGAACTGCTGTTCTTTCTTCATCTGTAAGGTTTATCAGGTCATGGTTGACAGTAATGAAGTGTCATATAAGAAATAAATACACCATGAACTTGATAAAGGGGCTTGATAAAAAAATGCTATTAATTTTAATTAAGGGTGTTTGAACTAAGTAAATGTCAGTCGTTTTCATGGACTTTGGCTTTTTTTCTCAATCAGAAAAAGCAAATATCTTCAGTTACTGGTGCTTCCTACCTTTCTGTTTTTTCTTCTGTCCCTCCGGCCCCTAATTAAAAGCAATATTAAAGAAACTAAAATCTAGCATTGCTTTGGTTTGCATGTTTAGAATCATATAATTTTGGTTCGTAGGTATCTCTGGAGGCCATCTAGCCCAACCCTCTCCTCAAATCAGGGCCAGCTACCAAGCCAGGTCAGGTTGCTCAGGGCATTGCCAAGTTGAGTTTTGACTGTCTCAGGAATGAAGATCCCATGGCCTTTCTGGTCAACCTCCTCCAGTGCTTAACCATATGAATCACAATATGAATCTTATATCCAGGTAGAATTTCTCTTTCACTGACCATACCTAACAAGATTTTAAATCTGTCTTCTCCTGTTTAGGTGGCTGAAATAACAAATAGGTATCTCCCCTCTTCCTTCTCTTCACTGGGATGAATAAGGCCATCTTTCTTCTTAGACTCCTTTTATACTTTATGTGCCAGACCAGTATCTATCTCAGTGGGTGTCTGCTGGACTTGGTCCAGTTTGTTAATAATTCCTTTGCACTGAAAGGCCCCAAACTGGACCCAATACCGCACATATAGTTTTAATGAATGCAAGATAGAGGGAAATATTCACTTCCTTTGACCTGCTGACTACATTCTAGATAGTGCAGCCCAGCAAGTGGTGGCCCTCCATTATAAGCATGCACAGATCACTTGTACAACTTGCTATCCCCCAGGACACCCAAGTCCTTTCTAGCAGAGTTACTGTCTTTCTGGTCACTCCCCAGTCTATACCATTGCTTGGGACTGTTCTGTCCCAAGAGCAGGACTTTGCATTTGTCTTTACTGAACTTCATGACGTATCTGTTGGCCCATTGCGCCAGTTTGTTAAGCTCACTGTTGATGGCAGTGCTATATATCGCATATTGACTGTTTGACTCAATTTTATGAATTTTCTGAGGATGTCTCTGTCCTATTGCCCAGGTTGTTGATGAAGATAGTAAACAGCACTGATGCTACAATCAGCCCCACAGAAACACAATTTGTAATCAGCCATGAGTTAGATTGTAAACCACTGACCGCTGTGCTTTGAGTCCAAAAGGTCCATCCATTCAGTCCATACAACAACAAATTTATAGGAATGATAGGCGAGATTGCATTAAGGCCTTGCTAAAATCAAATGAAACAACATCCGCTGTAGCAAAGAGAAGACATTTTAGTGCCAGATGAACCTCAGAATTTTTCTGCAACATTCTGGATCCAGGCCCCTGGCAAGCAGTGAAACTCCCAAGACAGCAGGTCTAGTTGGCAGATAGGTGCTGCCTCTCCCCACAGAAGGCAGTCTCTGACCCCTGTCACCCATCACTTCCTCTTTGTAATGCAGGATCCACTCTCAGACTGGATATGGCCAGCCACGATACCTCCCCGAAATAGCCTCGAATATTTCTTATGGAATATGAACTCTTACTGACCTGGAACAAAACTATTTCTATGAACTCCATGCTTTGCCTTGGAAAAATTATTTTTCCTTCAGTTTTAAGAAGTGTGACAAAGAGGTTTGAAGACAGGTGAAATCAATTTATTTTTGGAGAGAGTGATACAAAAGAAAATACAGAGTGATCAGCTAAGCTTAAAGTGAATCTCTTTATATGAACTTTGCACATGCCAGACACCGAGACACTGCTGTCCATTCTGGGGACATTCTGAAGTTAGTGATCAGGATGAAGATGCTTTGATAATGAGTCTGAAGAACTGGGTGAGCAAATAATTACATGAAAGAGACATCCTGAAAGAAATACCAAGAAAAGTATGGAGCTTATAGCCATCATCCCTGAAACTGAATTACTGTAAGACTTTTTTTGAGATATTAATGATCAAAAAATGGATTACAAACGTTTTTCTCATTTTGAATGAAAAATAATCCCAAGGACTAAAACCTAAGAGTACAACAGTCCTACTCCCATATGTTGAAAGAAAGTGTGGTTTTTTTGCTTCCTTTTCATATCATAAAACATTTCTTGTGGAAAAAATAAAAGCATGAAAGAGATGTTGAAAAAGTTCAACAAATTCAGTTCAGAATTTGTTAAAATGTTTAATGTTAGGGAATGCTGGACATTCCTGGAGTACTCTACAAAGTGAAGACCTCATTAATCTTAGATTACAAAAGACCATTGCACTTGAAGAAAAATTCCCAGTCATTATTTAGACTTTGGCAAGTAACTCAGTTGAGCAAAGCTGAGATCATATATCCTTCACCAAATGGGTGCAATTATCTTGCACCTTTAAATGCTGCTCACAAGGAAATTCAAGTTACCATTCATTATGGATTTTAATTTTTATCCATAATAAGGAGAAATTCCATCACTTAAGACAGCATGTCCTAGGATTTTGGTGAAATCCCTATCTTTTCCTTTGTAATCTCAGCATCCCATTTTGTCTTTTCAGAGAAGGGAGGAATTGTGGGAAAATCCTTTACATTGCACTCATGTGAAGATGAAAACAAGTATTCCTCTCTCAGCAATGGATTTCCTCCTCCTGCTGGGATATATTAAGGTCTTAAATTTGCAATGAGGACACATAACTATCTATCAGCATTACAGGCTAAGTTCCAACTACAGTGTATGGAATTTTAATGTGTGCTGTCAATGGAGCCTGAAAAGCACTTCATTTCCACCTCTATGAAATGCATAGGGGTTGATTCAGTTTGTCAGAGGGATCCAGTGCCAACTGAAAGGTCCTAGGATCTCCTGTTTGACATCTTGCTGCTACCTGGTAGGGCACAGATATCCCCAAGTTCCTGTATACCCTCTGTCATTCTGCTGTGGATGTGTGGGTCAGCCTAGGGCATTTGAGATGGCACTCAGGAACCACTGTGCTGATAGGCTGGTTAAGTAAATAATCTTCAAATACTCAGAAATCACACTGAACCATATTTCCATTGCCTGGAGGGGAAGTTTAAGCCCTAAAATGCCTGTAGATATCTACCATGAAGCATCTAAATGGAAATGTCTTTAGTGCCATCAGTGTCTGGACTATCCTAACACAGAGTGGCAGAAGTGGCACTGCAAACATTACCTGTGGTAATGAGGCATCAGCGACAGTGGTTTTAGCCACCTTCCACTAACAAGAGTGATTCTAAAAATAGGTTTACAGCAGAATCACTGAGCGATTTGAGAGAAATCATCTGGGGAAGAATACAATGCAATTCAGCAAGAATGAATGTCAAGTTCTGCACATAAGTAAGAGCAATCAGCTGTATAATGACAGAATGAATAATTATGATCTCTGGTGCTGCAGAAAAGGGTCTCTGAACTATAGTGAGTCACAAGTTGAAAACAATTCAATGTTAGGCTGCTACAAAAAACCCAGAACATACCATGCTGGGATAGACAAACAATAGTTTTGTCTGCAAAACATGTGAAGTAACTGTTTCGTTCTACTTGTCAGTGGTATGACTCAGGGGGATTACTGTGTCCATTTTTGGGCAGTGCAGATCAAGAAGAATGTAGGTCAATCCAGACAAGCAACAAGAATGACTGCAGGTCTTAAAAATACAGCCCATAAAGAAAGGTTGAAGGAATTAAGATTTGGTAATCTACATAGGGTTGAGGGGACAAAACTTGTCATAGCTTAACCTTTTCTGCCTTTAAGAGTAATGAAGAAAATGAGGAGAAGAGAAAGACACAAAGACATTTCTGGTGCTGATCCCTACTAAAGAGTTTTGGCCACTATGATTTATTTCTCCCATGCATGTGCATCAGGAGCAGGCTCCATGCAGCCAGTTCATCCATCACTAGTGCTTAGCTCACCCTCATGAGCTAGACTTTTGGCAGGAGAAGGGTCTCTGGAAATGTGGAGCTACAGCCAAATACTGAGGACTGTCCAGTATTGTAACCTTTTCTACCCTATACTGGGTATCAGCTCCCATTTTTATGAGGAGTGTTTATACCACATAAAGAGCTGCCTGAGTCAGAAACAGGCAAGCTACACAAATCATTTAATGAAGAAGCTTGACCATCCCTCTCTTTCTTTAAAGGCAGGATCAGACTGTAACTACCAGCTGACGTTTAAATGGTGCTGCAGAGTTGTACATAAAATGTACTTCTATTTAAAAAAAAAAAAAAAGAAAAAAAGAAATCCATTGATCAAAACCTGATGTCAGGGAGCAGCAAGGGCCAGCTGCTGCCTAAGGGCATGGCAGTCGAAGGCGATCCAGCACAAGCCATGCCCTCACCAAGGGCGCACAGTCCCGCAGGGGCTGAGGACAGTGCACAGAGCTGTGGGCCAGTAGCAGGGTCCATCAGCAGCCCCAAATTCATGTCCACAGCCAATGCCAGTGATCCTGTCAGGAGCAAAAAGATATGGGGCCAAGGAAATGGCTGCAAACAGACACAGTTGCACAGTAGTTTGGTCAGGGACAGAGAGCCCTGAGCTGAGCTGAAATGGGGTCCTGAGCCTGCAAGCAGGGATGGGGGAGGCCCAGTGGAGGCAGGGCAGGACCAGTATGGTCTGTTGGTGCTCTCAGGGCCCTGGAAAGTTTCAAAGGAAGAAAAAATAACATACTATTGATTTAACACACACCCGACTCATTCTAAGGATATTTGTATTTAAAAATAATTGATTCCACATAGCACTTTTAAGTCCTAAAGATGACAGATAAAATTCCATAAATGCAATGATTTGTTTACTACTATTGAATCCAAATATAGACAATTCTACCAATAGCAAAACATCAGAAATATGTTCTAGTAAATATGGGCTGAAGGAAAGATTTTTGGTCTTGGCTTAAGCTTGAAGGTTTAAGCTTACCAGAATTACAGTTTGGGTTCGTGGCAGAATCAACCATGCCAAAATCTTTTTTAACAGTTATGTGGTTTTGGCAAAAATCTCATGAAATCTCCTGAGAATTGTTGTTTTTTGAGAATCTGGCTGCATCTCAGATGGGAAACAGGCTCTTCCAGCTTTGGGATCTTACTGGAAACTATAAGCATAGGAGTGATTTTGAAGCTGGGAATTTGAATGTTTCCCTGCCCTTTCTGGCCACAGATAAGATGAGTTATATGTGGCATCCTAGTTTCAACCCATCTGTTCTTTCAGGCACTATCAGATGCATAGCTCATTTAACTGACAGCAAATTCTCAGAATAATTTGTATTACTTGCATTCTGCAATAGCCTCAGTGATCTCTTCTCCTTCCCCACTTCACCCACAGACACAGACTTAGCTATTCATCATGTGTTCCTCACCTCATTGTACTATGAGACAGCTGTGCTCTCATGGATTGCTTTAGACCATTTGGCTGCAAAAGCTGGCTGGCAATCCTGTACAGCTGTAACCTTGGCCTGCTAACTTTCTAATGAAAGCCATGCCACCGTGGGTACCAAAGGGAAAACAAACACCCTTTTGTCCATGGAAAGTCTGGCAGGGAAGCAGATTCACTTTTGTTTCAATAGCAAATTTCCTTTGACTGCAGCCCTCCCTCAGTCACTCCTTTGATTTTTTTCACAGTTAGTCAAGCTGACCGAATAGCCAAGGGCAGGAGAAGCTCTACAGTACTTCGGGCTACAGCTGCTGGTTATCTGAAACAAGGAATCTATGAACAATTAGCAAAGAAACTCTGCTAAAAGAATTCTTAGAGTACTGCCTTACTGGGAGGTAGTTTCATTACTCGAACTGGTTTATTTTTCGTATGCATACACATTCAATAGAAAAGCCTTGAGCAGTGAGGAATGTCTGGCACTTCTGCTGTCAGTGTGCATGTACATTGGAGTGCGGTATTTTTAGAAGCCATCACATCCAAGTATGCATGAATACTCACGTAACCTCATAGTGCAAACAGCTCACAGAGTCAGGGATGTGAGGGCTTATCAGATTAAGCACACAACTTGGTTCCTGCTGAGTGTCCAACAAATATTGAAGATGTGAAGTCTGCACACAAATGTGTGCTACGTATTCCAGTCAGGGGCAAAATATGTTGTAAGACTCAAATGGAGAAGAGAAGCAGGAAAGGCTATGGTAGCTTGGGTATGGCATAGCTCTGCAGCGCAGAGCTAAAATTCATTAGCTTGGAGACTGCACAGAGAAAGCTGGACATTCAGTGCACAGTAGACAACCACGTGTCTTTTGTAAGCATATCTAAATTGTTTCTTTCTTAGGGGAAAATTTTTGTAAATAGGAGATTCCTGCTGCGTCTACTGTATTGTCCTGACCCATGCCCAGAAATGAAGCCTTATTTCTTCTTTCTTGGCCTGACCATCTGACAATTATCCTTCAAGTGCCTTCACAGCAGAAGAAAACAGGGTCAGCTTTATGAAGAACACCCAGGGAAGGTCAGCTTCAGAGAATGTCTAGTTTGAGACATACAGTTATTCACATAGGAAGGTCAACTTCAGAGAAAGGGGAAAGTTTGGACTAGAATGTTTCTGGAGCTTTTTCAATTTCCCTTTATTTCCAAAAGGATAAGAATACCAGTGCAATACCAAAGCCTAGCAAAAGTAAGGAAAACATTTAAGAAAATATACCAATGCTAGGGATAGAGGTTTTACTGGTTGACCCACAGAACAATTTTACAACAAGCTTCCACTTAAAGAGGGCACTGTTTTAAAGATAGGATAAGAGTCTCTAAACTGCTGAGTGGTTTTAGATGCCTAAAATTTTGTAGGCCAAGCAGAGGACAGCTTAAAGAGCCTTGCATCTTTGCCCTAGCACTGAAACATCCAAAATCACTTGACACGTAAATGATTAGGTGCACTGAAAAATAAACAGGACCATATTCCACCAGGGGTATTTTTGGAAAAAAAAAAAAAAAAAAAACCAAACCCAAACTATTTCTTTTTTTGCAGTAAAATAGGGCAGAAATGAATGTGAACTATGGGTCAAGTATTTTTTAATTTTTTTTTTTTCATTAAAGTGCTTAATCAGCCTTTAAGTACCTAATTTAATCACCAAAGCTTGGGACTAAAGCCATTTGCTGAGTGAAATCCAAGTTTAGAACATAAATACAACATTCCTGCATAATGCAGCTTTGATCTAATGACTAATAACAAGGAAGGATTCTTGTTCTATTACTCCCAGAACACAAATGAAATGGCCTTTGTGTTAACTTTCTCTAATCTTGATTACATCTGTATGTCTTGTAGGTCTAAGAGGACAAGACAAAAGTAATTATAAATCTGTTAGCGTAAGGGCAATCTCTGCTTTTGGATCCAGAGATTTTTAAAAGGGCTGAAGTGACTTCTATTCTTTTTTCTTTTCTTTCTTTTTTTTTTTTTTAATTTAAGTTTCTTTAAAACGTGAAAATGAAGAAATGGAAAAAAAAAAATGAGCTAATGAGATGGCCAGTGCTACTTGTTGCTTCTTGTGAACTTGTCTAGAACTCAGAATACATTTTTCCTTAAGCAAGGAGATAAAGTCTTAAATAAATAAAGATAACATGGTGTCACACTACTGGAATTGTGCAGGTTCATAGAGCAGCCTGCAAAAACACTGTGGAAGAATATGCTGAATGTCTTTCTAGTCCCTATGGTAACCACTGGAGCAATAAGTTGTTCTGAGGACAAGTGGAAAAAAATGCTATGAGAAAAACAGACCCTTCCTGACTACAGCAAGGAAAAGGCATGATCTCTGCAGCCTCCTAGCAATAACATACACTGTGATTATAACTTTAAGTATGCAAACAGAGATCCAAGTGTCACAAAGAGAATGAAAAATAAAGAGCTGGCCCAAGGCTCTTTGGTTTTATGATGGGGCTTGAGGTACAGAGGTAATTTTCAGCCTGTAATTAATATTTCCCTGCTCCTGCCAAGGCTTCTACAGACTAATCTCTCCTCTTTCAGGGTTCTTAATTGGATAACCTCGGAACAAAGTCCCATGGCTCTAAGTAATACAATGATCACAATAAAATTACCACATAGTAGCAGTTCTCCAAATACTTCCCAAGCACTGTAGGTGGCTCTGCTGCTGTTCCTTCTTTTTCTAAATTCTCACTTTCTCCCATGACCATCTCATCATTTTGCTCAGTGCCCAACATTAATCATCTTCAGAGATGCATCCAAGCCACTGCCAGGCATGAGTGGGATTTCTCCAGGGCAGAAATACCTATTTACCATCAGCATAATATAGCTGCAGCGTTCCCATGAGAGCTCACTAAGCTGAATTTCTTGTCACAGCAATATCTTATGTGAATCTTCACAAGTGAAAAATATGAACGGCTCATAATTGAATGTATAAAAGATCAGCTTGGTATACTGAAGATAGGGAATCATGCTGTTTCTGCTGTAGAGATCTCAGAAAGCAGGAAGGAAATGTTCCTGAGGAACACAGGGGAAAGGAAGAACATGAATTTTCAACAGAGAATTGGAGGAACTAGCTGGGGAAGATGAACACCTGGCATAGTAATTGAAGTTCATAACATGATTTTACATTCAAACATCATATCTGTACCAAACATTTAAAATAGTGTATGTTAAATACAGTTTCTAAAAACATATATCTATACTCCAAAACATTTCAAAATGTCACTAGCATACAACAATATATTAACAACTGTAATAATGAACAGTTCATAGACAGATAAATACTATACCTGATTTTAATAATTGTCTAAATAACTAATTGAGCATCCCACAATGCTCAAGCTGGCAAAGTATTCTTTCTTACCAAATACGTGATTGCTTAAAAGTATTTTCTTGCATCTCACTCTAAAGGTCAAAGAGCTCTCTCCTGCAGCTCACCAGAGCAATGACTGCTACTGAAAGGGACCCTTCACGTTATGCCTCTGTTCTAGGAAACACTTGCTCTAAACAGAAATTCAGGAATTCTTCACCTTATCATTCTCAGTGGCCATTGTCATATATCTCTGTCCCATTACTTGAAAATGAGGAAGAAAAAATCCAACACATTTAGTTTGTTAAATAGAGAAAATATATTCTTCCTTCCTGTATATCACTTCCAGAATTTCAGCAACAAATGTAACCAAACTGCTGAAGCTTCTGAGACCAGACAGGTTGCAAATTCCCTTTCTCCTGCCCTTGTAAGGTAAATTGTTGTCTAGTCAGTTTTTGACGGATATCTCCTAAGCAGAAATACATGCACATGTGCTCCACAACAGAAACGGAATGAGCTGGACACAGATCCAGGACGCATGGAGCCCACCGTATATGTGATACACAGATGATGACTTCTCTGAGCAGAAGTGTACATTTGCAATAGCTCTGCTCCTTCCAAAACGTGAGCTATCAGCGAACCATATGCACAATACAGTTAATACAGCAGTTCCAATATACATAATGCACTACTAGCCTCCATTGTAGTAGCTGTAGTTAGTGGCTAACATAAGACAAATTGTCCTCACAGATCCCTGTAATCTTCAAATTCCATTCAGATAGAATTTTCAGGTGAAAAAGAGGACATATCCGCGACATGTCCATGTCTATCTGATAAAGAACTCTACTTGTAGGGAATGTTAACAGCATGGACCAATTTGCTCTCCAAATCCAGAAATTATATTTTTCATCTCTTATATCACGAGGCAGTAACTTTTAGTCATTTTTGTTATTGTCACTCTTATCTTGGAGCAGGGAACCCAAATCCCCCACATTTAATTTTGCTACATTTATTTACTTGCCAACACGCCTTCTCTCTCATTGGAGAACACAAGTCTCAGAAAGGTCATGGCCATGAAAGAACACTATTAGCAGCAGCAGGAAGAAGATGGGTGGAAGATCCAGTTTTGACAAAACTTCAAAGCAAGGACATATGCACTCTTGTCACTCTTTTATCTCCTTCTCTCTTTGTCAAAAGTTATCTCTTGCTACTATTAGCAGGTTGCTCAAGGGCATCCCAAATAGCATGACATCTGCTAGTGTACCTTATAAAATCAGTGAGTCTGCCAGGTCATGGGGGAAGGAATAGTATCACATCAATCACATGAACACATAATTAATCAGACAGCAAAATAGTGCTGGGGCTTACAAAGTTGTACTCTTTCTCCAGTTGCTCTGGACTTTATCACTTCCAACAAACTGTTGGGAGAACACGACAAAAGAAGAGAAAGACCAAAGTCTTTGGATTATGAGAGCTCGCTGTTAATCAATATAAGGACTGCAAATAACGATAACATCCTGGGGTGGGCACCCAACTCAGGTATCCAAGTGAAGGGCTGTTTTTCACTCCTGCATGTGCTGAGCGAGAGCCTTAAGGAAGTTGTACAAAGGCACATTGAAGATCATTGCTCTCCCCGGCCAGACACTTCCTGGCCAAAAATAGGAGGGAAACTAATGAAGAATATGACTAAGGGAAAATAAATACAAAAAGACTGAAAGAGGTTACAATAAAACTGAAATTTGAAATAGGGATAAGTTAAAAACAAGAAACTGTCTAATAAGAGACAGGTTGGCATCAGCTCAAGCTATGGAACTTAAAATAATTTAGACAGTCACCTTTAAAAAGAACTCATAAAATGCCTTGGCTATATCAACAACTTAAGCCCTACTACATAGTAAAATCTCTGTTTCTCTTTCTTTCTTTCTTTCCCATTTTCTCTGTTTTCTCATGCATCTTGTCATTTCCCTCAGGTCCTGTCCCTCATACATAATTTTCCTCATGTTCAGAAAGGTATTGTTTAGACTATTTTAAACTTTTTTTTTT
>VZTL01049796.1:2772-27343 GCA_013400535.1 Scopus umbretta | reverse complement strand
CGGGCCGGTGCGGTGTAAGCCCCCGCTCTCCCCCGTCCGTGTGCGTCGGGAAGGGGCCTCTCTCGTCAAGGAGTGAGGAGGAGCATCTTCCCGCGGCAGATACTTAGAAGTGACCGAGGACGGTAATCCACTCGAGGAGTGGCTAAAGCCTGGCCGTGCCAAGCGCTTAAGGGCAAAGCGTTTGCTAAGATGCTCCTCACGTAGCAATTGCATCTTTTAGAATTATTTCTGTAGGCGTCCACAGCCGCGACGTCATTTCTAAAGGGCAGGGGCGACTAGCTGAGCTTCACACAGCGTGTTCAGTGCACTTACTGATCCGAGACGGCTGCAAGCTGGTTTTGAATAGGTCTGCTCCTCTTTTAACAGTCCTGGCTGAAAAGGCCCGGTGGAGGAAGTATAGACAAAGGTAGGTTGTGACCCAGAACAGTTTGGGGGCCCGTTACAGTTGTGACCCAAATCAGAGTCTGGGTGAAAGACACAGACCAAGCTAGAATACAAAATATTCTCCCTTACAGGTATACGTAGTTTTTCTGTTAATGTAAGCAGAAGTCAGTATTCCCTCAAGTAGAAGGATTGACGGTTCTCATCCTTACCATCAGATGCTGAGCATATAGCTGTCAGTATCATGTAATGCTCTGTCATTTTTGTGGTGATGTAACTGACAAAGAGTCATATTCTGCATTAAATACATACTTGTGAACAATAATCCTATTGTAAGTAAAGGAACGTTGATGAGTGTGAACTTGATTTTTATTCTTAAAGTTCCTAAAGCATCTTCTTTGTGCCTTGTCCTGTTGTATGTTCTAGGTTATCTTGGCCTTCTGTTTGTTGTTTTTTAATAAGGATCATCTTTCTGTTTACACAGAGCCGTGTTTACATAAAACACCAAAGAGATCGTTGAGTAGGAAATCCCGAACACCTACTTTCAGCTCTCCTGTTAATGACACCGATATACAGCAAGAAATCTTTTGGGATCCTCATTCACCAATTGCACACAGACTAGGTAATACTAACAAAATCCGAACTTCAGGGCACCTGTTTGAGGCGTGCAGTGGGAGTGTACTAGAAGTTACCAAATTTCTTGAAAAAAGGTCCCTTTCTGTTACCATGGTTAGGTTGTTTGGTTTCATTTTTATTAAAAAACCATACATTTTTCAATAGAGTGCTGAATCAAGCTCTGATTTTACCACATATATTTTAATTATTTGAGATGTACTGCAGTTGATTAAATGGAATTGTTTTGCAGTTTTTAAGAAGGTTTTTTGATTGTTTTTTTTTTATAGGCAATGGAAAAACCAAACAGTCTACCAGTAGATGCGCAGTAGAAATTTCAGAAATTGTTAATCGTATTGCTCCTCAGGTAATTGTTACTTTCTAAAACAATGCTCTGCATATGCAGTAATCAAACAGAATAGTGCTGCAGCCTTAGTGAGGGCTCAGTTTTAGTTACAGCAGCCTCATGGTAAGAATTGGGTGTGTAGAAAAACAGTAACGTGTCCATAAAACTGGACTGAATTAAAATCATAAGCATAGCATTTGACTGGTTGCTCTTACAAGTCACAGATGCTGTAAAAAAGGGCATATTAAGGAAGTGGACTTGCAGCAGCTCCATTTTAGAAAGTTACTTTCAGAATTCAAGTTACTGCCCCTGGTCTTAGGAATACTGTTGTGTTTATTTATCCTTAATCACTCGTCTGTTAAAAGGTTAGAGTTTGTTCACATACTGGATTTACCTGGCAGTTGGGTCTTAACCATTCTGAGTGGTCTTGAAAGACTGCTGAAGTACAAGAACAAGACTCAGATGAGAGAGAGGCTCCACAACAACATAAACATAATAATGTTGTTTCATTATTCTAAACAATTTGCCTTTTTACCCTAAGATCTGTGCTCTTGGTGTCTCCTTCTTGCTGTGAACCTGATGTCCACAGCCTGGAAAGTGAAAATAAGAGTGTCGGCTTATTGTTTGCTTTTGCTTAAATGCAAGAAGGGAACACATCATTCCTAAAATAGTTCTGTAGTATTTAGCTTGCAAAATATGCCTGCTTATTTCACAGGGCTACTTAAAATGTATTAGCTATTTGGCATATTTCTGAGAAATTATACTTAAGAATTGAAAAATTGTCATTGATAAGGGGTGCCACTTCCTCCCTTTAAATGGTTACAGCCCTATCATAAATGTAAATAACAGCAGGATTTGCAACTATCTGTTGCTTCTGTTCTTTTTTCTTAAAATAATAATAATAATTTTTTAAAAATTACAAATAAAAAGAAAACCTACTCAGAACTACCCTGGTGGTTACTAAAGTTCATATTGTTGGCTGACATGCAGTAATTTCCCATATCTCGTGGCTCTGGCCCTCTAGACATTTTACGATTGCGGTATTGTATCTCTTAGCTTTCAGAATTCAAATTTAAGCCTGAACTTTGAAGCTCTGAAACAGCTTAATTTACTTGCTAAGCTTCACTTATTTCTGTCTAAAGGCTCCTTGTATAAATGAGTTGTAGTGGAAGAAGTCAGAATTTTTTCCTGGAAGCGTACAGAGTATGATTTCTTTCTAATTCTCTGATCCATTAATGCTGTTTTAAGTGGATAAAGACAGTGCATCTCAACTAGCTCCTTAGTAGTATACTAAACTAAATCACAGCTTGTAACGTGAATATCGCAGATTATATGTAAACCTGAAGTAAATGGAGTATTAGATTTGAGCATTGAAGTAAATTTCAGTTACTTTAATTTTCGTTCCTGTTTTAAATCGATATAATTAAAGTGATACACCTATCAGTAGACAATGTCACAGTAATCTCGCTTAGCTTGTATTGGTTTAGCTCCTGCCTGTGGCTTTCAACAGATTTGATCCAGTTTAATTGGTTTAACAACTTTAACTAATGCAAGGTGTGTGCCTAGTCCAATCTTTATCTGAAATCAAATTGCTAAGCATTATAAATCTAATCATTCAGGATGAAAAAGCAGCCTGTAATGAAGGCTCCCTTTTAGGGACATGGATCGGTGAGGATGCTATTCCCTGTACACCTGGAGTAGTAAAAGTGCGAGCTAGGACAAAGTTAAGTTGTACGAGGTAAGTTACAGTTTTGTCTTGCCCATCACAGCTGGGCTTTCAGGAAAACGGCTATGTGGTGTTCCTTTATGTTAGTCAGCTGTGTAATTGTACATGAGCATGCAGAATGCTTTCAACTATAGGCTTGTTATTTCTTTCTGATGGGGTATTTCTTGGGAATTATCAGAAAGACTGCAGGCTGACTGTGCATTGAAAGCAGTGGGATTCAGTCATATTCTCTGTAGTTGTTAAACTAGAGAATGAACAGCTCATATAATAGTGTTACTGAGCTTGGCTAAACTTTCCCAGGTCTGACTTTGTTTTCTGTTTTGGTTTTGTTTTGTTTTGTTTTTAATCTAGAGATCTTAAAATAAAAAATCCCGAAGAGGAACTCATGAAACTGGCTAGGGAATTTGATAAAAATCTAGTTGAGCTAGATGCTGTTCAGGAACAAGAGAAGCTTGGTCATGACTTCATTCAGACTGCCTCAGAGTCTTTAAATAATTCTAAAGATGAAGTAAATATCGAGAACCTTGGTGAAGTTTCTGAAACAGATACTGCTCTGTCCCTGAAACCAGTTGGACAGAGCACTGGCATCCCTGCTGCAGAGCCCTGTCAATCTAGCAGTCAAAAGTCTATAGACCTTGAGGCTGAAATAGCCCTTCACGCTCTTTTTGACTGCTCTACCCAGAAGTGTAGTGGACAGTTGAGCCAAGGACTATTAGGTGTTTCTTTAAATAATAGTTTCCATGAAAGTAAAAGCACCGTGGAAGAGGAGCACCTCCCTGAGCAAATTAAAGACATGCAACATGGTAATTCAGAGGCATATCAAAAAGATACTCCATGTGCACTAGGAAGCGTGAACCAGACTTTTCCAAAAGCTGATGTTCACATGGTGACAAAAAAAAATCCTTGTTCTTTGAAGACACAACTGGTCGTCACCAGTAAGGTTGTTGGAGTGGTTAATGATGATTTTGATGACTGGGATACAGACTTTTTGGCAGATGACTCTTTTGTGATGCAAATAACCCAAAATCCTGAATTGCTAAGTACTGAAGAAGCACCGCCTATTCCTACAAATCCATCTGTGCATGGTTTCAGTGATGGTAGCAGAACGAAGGAAAGAAGTAGTTGCAATTCAGTAACTTGTTTGGGGAGCATACGCAAATCTAAGAGTTTGCAGTTTTCACCTTTGAGACATTCTGTTAAAAACACACAAAACGTTGCAAAATCTCCTTCTTTACAAAAGCCACATAGTAAGACAGAAAACTCGAAGACAGAGACCATAGCATTTCACGGCAAAGGTGACATTAAGCCAGATAAAACAAATTCTGTAATGCCTGTTTCAACGCAATCTGAAGGGAAGAATGGAAATGAAACTATTCAGCCTAAAAGCGACCCTCTTCCTCTTTTTCCTTCAAGATCTAATCCTCATAGACAACGGACTGAAAAACCTGGGAATAACAGACGCAATATTTTCTGTCAATCACCCAGTGTTTCTACCAATACGAAACCTAATGACCTAACTAAAGTGGTTAACCAAACTAATACAGGTCACTTAAATCAAGTTGAAATACCAAAGAAATGTCCTCTGTCATTTGACGACTGGAATGAACCGAAATTCTCTGATGAGATACTAGATATGTTTTGTGAATCCAGTAGTTGGGATGCAGACTGTGAGGATGATGAATTGTTGTATCAGGTGTGTGATAATATAGAAAAGCAGACTCAGAGCCAGGATATTAAACAAGGACACGAAAGAGCTAAAACTATACAAGGCACCAGTATGAATTCCAGATCAAATGCTGATGACAGCTTCCCAGCATCTAAACAAGGACTACCTGATCTTTTCTTGGCACAAAAAACAAATGCAAAACAGGACGCTTTCTCACTAAACAATTCCTGTTGGAATTCATCAAAGGTTCCACATGGGCTGGCCACAACAGGTCATGCAGTGAACTGTAAAAACGTCTCAAGTCCTCTAACTGTGATCTCGGGTACTTCTACGGAGTGTAAATACACACTGTCTAAAAACTGTCATCAAGCTGCTTCTGAAGATACTACAAAGACTGTTTTGGGAAAATGGTACAGGTCAAATTCTGTGCCAGCAGGAGAGGCTGGTTCTGAAGTAAGTCCTGTTAATGCAGTAAGCATTTTTAGTAGCAAAACGTTAGACAATCCAGACCATTTTTATAATACGGGAAAGACACCAACTAACAGTTCTGGTAACAAAATATCACTTATGCCTTCAAAGTTTAAGTTCCGAAAGACTAACAATTCTCAGGGTCTTCTTCATGTAGGGTCTGAAAATCCAGGGAGTCATTCTGGCATTGGAATTACTCTGCAGGGTTTGGAAGGGAGCAAGAATCAGGTGAATGTGACTCTGCACAGCAAGCTTGACAATAAGAAACCACCTTTCAAGAGGCACCTTTCAGAGTCTTTTGCACTGCCTACATCAGGTATTTGTCTTTATTGTATCACTGTTAGACTGGTTTTGTTTGTTTTCTTACTGTAATCAGAATGCCAAAGGAGAAGTTTACACTGTATTGCAACTTACAATAGGTTTTGCTTTTCATCCCTTCAGTTTAGGCATTAGTAAATGTTCTAACGAGAATCTGGAGGTTATTTTCTCCAAAATAAAATTGTCCTGATGCATCTCTTGAACTCCTATAGTTAAGGACTTCTGTTTCCCATTTTCATTCCACTTCTCTGAATACTTCACACTCTCTCCCCACAGACACTCAGAGTCATTAGGATCAAGTATAGGCTGATGGCAGCACTCGGCATACCACGTTCTTAAATGGTTACTTAATACTACTATTTTGATATGTAGTAAATATTGTAGTGTGAATCTGTGCTTTGATTTACAGTTCCATTTTGAAAAACATTAAAAGTTACTTATCTCAGCCATGATTCGTAAAAACCCAGTTCATGGTAGGACAGGGAAAGAAGGCAGCAGGTGATGCGGAATGCCAATTTCTTTTTATTGTACACCTGGAAATTGGAACCTCGAATCATTCAACGTTTCTGAAACCTTGGCCTGTATTGTTGTTTGCTCTGGCTAAAATTGCCAGTGAAATATTCTTGTGTTACCGGTCTAAACACTAACATTTCCTTTCATCTAGAGGGGAGGTCAGTCACTTTTCCATCATCAAGCGACAGTCTCTAATATTCCATGCACTTGCTAGGGAAATGCAGAGCCACTCAAGTGCCAGTCAGTCTTGTTTTTACTTGATCTTATGGCTTGGTGAAGTTTTAATCAATATTAATTTTGGTAGAACGTGCCTTTAGAGCGTACTATATCAACCTCAGTTTTCAGGAAGCACTGTTACAAAAACAACAAAAAAAAATTAACTCCTGCAAACTATCAGCCAGCATTATTTGACGAATCAGTATTTTATCTGTGTTTCTTCCCCAGCAAAGAAGCAGATGAATGGAAAGTAGCAATTTCGGATGTTAAGGGGAAAGGGAGGAGAGAAATAACTAGTCATTCTGTGGAATGTTCTAGAGAATAAAGGAACGAAAAAGAATAGCATGTATTTTCTTTACAGATAAACAGTGACTGTCCTCATCTTGGAACATTGCTGTAACAAAAAGATGGATGTTAAGTGAACCTTTCAAAAACTGATATGTAACTTTTCGTGGGCACCTTTTTTTCTTTTGTTTTTTTAAAAAGAAGCAAAGAGAGCCTTTGTTTTATTTATCCAGTTTGAAAGACTACTTATTAAAATACATTAATTGGAAGTTGGTGTATAAAAATCGTAAAATTCTTGACACGTTCAGGGAGTGTTCCTGTTGGTTCCAGTGAGGTCAGGATTTTATTGTATGGGAATTTATAGTTCTGTAACACAACACATAAAATACTACGCTTAGCTATCATGTTCTTGTCTCCTTTGCCAATTTTTATTGCTACTTTTGACCTTTTTTCAACCTTTCTGGCTTTATTTGTGTGACACCTGTACTGTATCTGACCCCTGTGTCTATACCATCTCCATGCCCATATCTCTGCCTAACTCACTAAATTGTAAAGCCCTTTTCACTCTGATAGCCTTAATTTTCTTAACCCGTCGCCATCTCCTACGTTGACTCCTGATGTCACAAGGTTCACCTGAAGGGCAGCCAAGTAAAATTTCCTTGAAGTAAATGTCTGCATCCCGGTGTTTTCATTGGGAGGTAGTAATCAGTAGCACCACAAAGGTCATGCATCTTAGCCCCCTTCCTGCCTTGGGGACAGGATAGATGAGCCATTTTTAACTTGAGTGCCTGGTATGTCAGGATGGTGTGCTCTTGCTGTAGATCTTCAGACACTGAAAACAGGTAAGTTAAGATACATATTGAACAAACTTGAAGGCGGCTCCTAATATATGGTTTTTTTATTTACAGTGTCTGTGGTGGAACAAAAAAATAGAAGATGTTCTCAAGAAGAGATTGAAAGAAAAAAACAAGAAGCTCTTGCACGAAGAAAATCCAGAATGCAAGCACTCTTTAAAGATGCTTGAATTTGGAGTTTATGTTGTCTATGGAGTAAGTTTTTGGGAGGGAAATACTGTAATGCTGGAAGACGCTTTTTTCAACTGTTCACAGCTACTGATGGCAAGCTTTTTCTGTTTCTCAATTTAAAGAAATCCTGACCTGGATCATAACTAATACTTTGGTGGTATTTACCCTTAATTAAAAACTACCAGTTGTAAATGTGTAGTCCCAAAATATGTTCAGCACAATGAAGATTGTATTGAGTTCACATACTGTTACGTGTTGAAATTGTACAGTCTGAAAATTATCGGAGCGTGAAAGCATGTGTATACACACACAAGTAGAAGATGTCAAAAACAGACTGTATGTGTTTTGGTTGTATTTCTCTTATTGCAAGCATTTTAATCTATAAGAAGACTCTCAAGTACACAGACTAAGAAATACTAATGTTTGCTCTCAGGTAGAAGAAAGTTCTTAAGTTTTGGTTTAAAGAAGGTACAATCTAGAAATCATCCAACATCAGAATAACTAATGGAAATGAACAGGATTTGGGAAGCGTGCTCAGTTTGTCTCTGTTACCTTAGGTAAGAATTGTACATAGTGAAGGAAGAATTTAATATAAAAGTTTTGTAAGGCGAAAGAGCATCCTGGAAAGGACATTTTATTTTATTTTTTTTTAATTCCCTTCATGAAGAGTTAGAAATAGCCTAGCTAACAAAATTGGACCACCTTTTTCTAAACATGTGTTATTAAGCTAATTAAAAAGATAGCCTATGTCATTTTACCAAACCATGAGCAACATAAACCACACCAGGTGAAATCTGAACAACTATGAATCAGTTTAGCCTTACGAGTTGTATATATTTTTCAAAGTAAAGGCTGTTAAAACATAAAAATGCTATGTCATGTCAGCTTAACAGGGGCTGATAGAATTTTTGATGTGATAGATGGGTGCAGAGCTCAAACTGCAAAAACTGCCTGTGGGTAAGCTGCAAAATATTTTTCAACTGCGAAATGCTTATATGTAAACATGTGACACTATGAAAAGTGACTGTAATTTTTCTTTGTAAATAAATAACATTGAAATGTACCAAAGGTTAGAGGAAGCTTTTGGTTTCTGTAGTATGTGCTATTTTGTAACTCCTAAAAATGTAAGTACTGTATATTTGTAAATCATCATTAAACCTTTTTACATTTTTCTAGTCTGTTCTGGAAAATACTGTACTACAGAAACTGGTAAAAGGGGAGTGAAATGGGAATTCCATACGGACTTTACCTGAACTTTCTCTCTTGGTTATTCAGCCAGTTGTTATTCCATGCCTCAGTTTTCTAGCTATCATGGTGACGAAGTGCTCCCTTTGATCCATTTAAACTAGAAATCCTCGGTGGAGGAACTGGTTCTACCCACAGACATCTGCAGTGGAATCCTGAAATACTGAACTACACTGGTTTTCAAACTAGTGGCTTTGCTTCTGTATTAACCACCATTCTTGGTGCTAGCTAGTTGATTATGAAATCAAATCCCCAAGTCCACCAAGATCGTGCTGGTGGCCAACAAACATTACTTAACAGTCTGTGGCTGCAGCTCCCTGTCCTTCTGCCAGCTCCAGCTGTTGTGCAATATACATGATGAGTTGGATCACCTTACTGATCTGACTGAAAATTAACCCAGAAAAAAATGTTTTCAGCTTTTCAAAGAACTTATCATAATAATAGCTTTAACAGGTAATATAACATGAAGTAGCAAGACTCTTTGTTGTGTTGTCAAGCCTCTGCTGGCAGTGTTCAAACAGTTTATAGGAGAGAAGATTTGCATGTCATATGACAATTGAATGTAAACCCCAAATAGTGGCTGTTGCAAAAATTGTATTTATCATGAGAATGTAGTTTGAGCTGTGTAACTGAGGGATATACTTGTCTTTGTGGTGTTCTAGGAAAATCTAAAGTACCAGGTAACTTGCCAGATGCACTATTAGCCAAGAAAGCGGCAATGAAAAAAGGCTTCTACTATCAGTATTAAATATAAGACTTATAAAACTGGCTTTTAAAGTACTGATATAGAAGAATGTAAAATCTTACTGAGAAAGAAAGAAGTTAGGCTTTTCATAGAATCATAAGGTTAAGGTTGGAGAAGACCTCTGAGATCATCTAGTCCAACCATCTTTTGCTAGAACAGTGTTCAGGTTATTGACCCTTCCCTCCCCAGGGTATTTCTCTAGAAATAGTTCTGTAAAGGAACCGGGATAATTTTTTTTCTCAAGGATAACATGGTTAAATATGCTTCTGAGTTGAGATGAGCTAACTGGAAAGGAAGGAACTGTTGTAGGAGCTGGAGACTATTCTTTTAGAAAGGTTTCATTCTCTGGTGCAAAAGGACTAACTTGTAATCAGGTTTGAAATTCAGATAAATAGTAGATAAGTAACATGAAATACAGGCTAAGCACATTATGGCTACCCAAAACGATACATCCTGAATGCTTACCACTATGTGTCCTTGAGCACACTCGAAGTTTAAAACCAGCCTACTGCCCTTCCAGGTGATGCTGACTTTCTCAGCGCTCAGGCCAGAAAGGCCCTGGAACCGCCTGCCTAAAATGCCACCGCTGGTCTCCCCCCGAGAGCAGGGTAAGAATCTTTAAGCATGAGTGTCTCACCAACCCTCTTGTCTCCTGAGCCGTAAAATAGGAGCTCAGTGTATGGCAAGGGGAATTCCGTCGCCACAGGGGGTGGCGAAGGACCCTTCGCAAACTTTCCAACTGGAGGAAGACACAAACTACTTTTTGACCAATTACCGTCACTTACTTACCCAAATACTTCCTGTGTGCCGCTTAACCTTATTTAAAGAATCTGTTTGCTGAGCAGTGTGAAACATTAATTTTGACAGTTTACGGCAAGTGCATCCACTGCCCTCCCCTATTAAACTTATCATAACAGAGGGGCTTTGATTTTTATTTTACTTTTCATAAATACCTATTTTTAGCATAGATCTTGTGCTTCAAAGGCTGTAATTTGTTTTTTTCTTAAACTTTCCAAACAGAAACCACAAGTTTGGGATCATGGTTTCTTAATTGATGTTGAGAGAAACTACTAAGATTTTCTGGTCACACCCAAATGCCCGCCATACTATCTGTTAATTAACAATATGAATAGAGTTACTTCTTTTTGTGACTTGACACTATTAGAAACAGAGGAGTAATTTCTTGTGTTAAAATTAAACCCCTCCTATACCATTTTTATTAGACAAATTTGATAAAAGTGAAAAGCTTAAAGAAATACTTTAACTCCATATAGTTTCATTGCTGGAGTCAATGCAGGCAGAAGTAAGATTCATTAGGGCTTAGAAATAGTTAGAACGAAGAATAACCTCTACAATACCAAAAATAAAATTCCACCAGCTAGGAATTTTTGTCTTTAAAAAAATCAATATCTTCATATTGATTGGTCAGAAACATCCAAAAGATTCAGAAAAAGTATAATGAAAAATGAACTGTCTAGCTGTACATCTATTGGAAGAGTACACACCACACAACGTTTTTCTTGGGAACGCCCTTGCTCCTAAGTGCCAGCCTTGCCCTTCACCTCTTCTCACTATGCTGGTGCCAGCAGGATGCTGGACATGGACCTAGCCCAGCAGACAGGGCAGGACACTGACATAGACAGGGGTGCGGACATGAGGAGTTTAACCTTTGCCTGATTCTCGAACATCTGGATATTAAAGCCAGCAACGCAGCAGGGGTGTAGCTAGAGATGGCTCCGTGCCTCCCAACCCGAGGGCCGCAGCTGAGGTGTACAGCCGTTTCAGGGGCTCTTAGGGCAGTCAGTGAGGCAGAGAGGGCAGTTCAGTCGTTAGGTGCCTGAACTACGTTTCAGATGCGCTTAGCTCTACGTCGACAAAAGCAGCCTAACAGATATTTTAGGGATGCGGCACTGGGCCTAGACAGCTGCTCTGCTGTGCGTGTGGGCAGCCAACAGCTTCGGAGAGCAGATGAGAAGTGCAAAAGCTGCCGCCCTACTGCCTGCTGCCATGTTACAGCCCCTCCTTCCCAGCGGGGAAGGAAGTTGAGCGGCAGCCTCATGGCCCCACAGATTTTGTAGGCTATGCCCAGCGCCCCTCACGGTTACTCTGGTTCTTGGTGACCCACTGATACTGCATGTGCCTCAATCATGCAACCTTTTGTCTGACTGCTTGCAGTAGACAACAGATCTTCATTAGGAAAGTATCTACATCATTTTAATTAATTAATACACACGTACACGTAAGAAGTTTGGTATTTCAATAGCTGACATTTCACTAGGAAGCCACATCTTCCTCCAGGCAAAAAAGACCTATACAAATCGTAACAACAATCTTAAATACATTCTAAATTAAATTATGACTGTCATGTTTCATTATACATTAATTTATGACTGTTTGCTTAAGCACTCATCTTTGTTTCATTCAGAGCATGGCAATTTTTTACACGAGCAGAGCAATCAATGAGCTTAAGTTTAAGTGTAAATGGAATTCCTGTCTGTCCCCAAACCTAAGCATAATTTTTATTCCACAGGTATTGGCATATTTCACTATGAGTGATGTCACTTGCTAAAATCCAAGGATTATCTTTTTCAAGTGAAACCTGTGGTGGATTTTCTTCTTTTAGGAAAGGCAGATATGATCAGGTAAAGGATCCATTCATCATCATTCTCCTTATCTGTATCTAAAATTATGTGTTGTGGAATATACATACATACATTTGTTCACAGCCTTCCAGTTCATGCTGGTGAGGGATCATGTTTAAAGCATTTGAGAAATTTAGTAATATTGTTTTTCTATTGTGTTAGTTGTGTCAGATTTTCAGAGATGCCAGCATCCAGCAGCTCTTCAAATTTTGGCCTATAAGGCACAATTAATCTTGGGGCCGCAGTTCAGGAACAGCAATGTAATCTCATACTATGTGTACCACTTATTACATCTAGACCTTTATACCCAGAGGAATAACATAGATGAATTCATTGATTATATCTTTTTAAGCCTAAAAAGAGCTACAATTTGTCAGGGAAGAATAGCTAGAAGCAACAGATAGTGACCTAAATAGTAGAATTCCAACGATAAAATAGAAGAAAATGAACACAAATGCTTCATTGTTTGAGAGCTGTATTGTCTGCACCACACTCCAGTGAATCCAGTGTTTGTGGAAGAAGCCAAGGCAGATATAATCTGCGGAGCTAAAAATGACAGCCTGAGTAAGTAGCCATCAAAGATGAAGCTAGGAAGACTCTGGCAATTGTGCTGTAAATCATAACTGCAATATTTGTTCAAAGCTCCGGTTACCACGCATACTGGTGTTTTTGTCAGAATAGTCAGGAAAGTCCTGCCTCATAAAACACTTAAGGATATCTAATGTACTGTTCTTGTGGAACTAAATATACATTTCTGTGACTGTCGTCTGGGTGTAATGTCAGTACGGTAGCTGGCAAACCATTAAGGGCCTGATTCTACTGTTGCAGCAATTTCCTTAAAGCACTGGAGGTAATGGAGTGACTCAGGCGAATAAAGAATCAAGCCCGTGCATTTCATTATTGTAAGTAGTTCTTGTCTTTAGCACATAAATCTAGTAAAACAGCATTGCATTTATCAGAAATTGTTATTGTTTATGCACATTTTCAAAGTTTTTTGGAGAGAAAGGCTGCATTTGCGCATACCTTTTAAAAGCCGCAGTTAACAGCTTTCACCTCAAACAATGTAGTTAACAGAGGTGAGGACTACAGGATTTATAGATTTCCTTTTTAATGAGGTCGTCTGCTTTTTGCAGCTTGTACTTGCTAAAGGAAAAATTTCATTCAGGTTTTAACCCTGGAAAACTAGGACCCACGTAGACATGGGAATGAAGCTTTGCATGCGCTGCCACACTCTCCGTGAACAAAAGATGTCCAAATAAAATATTATATTCTAATTGAGGATAGCAATTTAGGGTTTGGATACTATTTTTTTTTTTGGCTGAGCAGGGTGGGATTTCTTACATACCTAAAGCTGAGCATATGCTGAACATGTTTTGCAGAATCGTGGCTGTAGGGCCAAGTCACTAAGGCTATTTAAGCACCTGGGGAAGTTACTCATGGCGACTCAGATTGGTGATTCACAGTGGTATATGAAAAAGAGCTTGATAAATAGTTGGTTTTGATATCCCATTGGATACTTAGCTGCAGCTTTGGGCGTTAGAGATCTGAAGAAAGCGGAACCTCAATGACAAAAAAAATGGACATAATGAGAGAAAGAAAAATGTATTCTTCAAGGCTTGCGTAACAGTTTGGAAACATTTTAGTAGATGAAGTGCTAACACTTCCTTCACCAATAATGACTTGCAAAGGGTTGTTTTTTTTTTTTAAATTAGCTCTCATGTTCTGCAGCAAAAACCTGAAATATATGCTTAGAAATATGACAAATTTGAATTGCTGTCTTCCTGGTTGCTTCTTATAGACTACACTGTACTTGGATAGGGCCCGATGCTTTTGTAAGCTCTAATGCTGTAAATGAAGATGACATTAACCCTAATAACTATTTTGTTGTTGAACTTGAATAGTGTTAGTGATGAAAAAATGAAACTGAATTTTATAGAATGACTATGTTTTCCATATCACTTGCTCGATTTCCAGCATGCTGATTTGTGTGACTTCCATGTAAGCCACTCATAAGAACAGGTAGTCAAACCAGCAAAGACCCCAACACATAACATCAGAAGATCCCAGAAGATTTTCTGGGTTTGTTAACACCAGATTTCCAACCAATAATAAGAAAGGAAAAGCAAGCTATGGTCGTTTATGGGCTGGGGGCAAAGTCTCACAGAGTCGTTTTCTCTACAGTTATCTGCCAGGTCACAAAGGCTGGCCTCGGCCCTTGACAGAAGACACTGCCATCCAAATCTCATACAGGCTTTTTTGAAACTCCTCATGGCTTTTTTCTCTCCATCCCTTGGTAACTGTAATCCTTCAGTGTCTGATGTGGTCGTTAAGGGTTCTCTGTAGATCAAACTAGGAATCATGCCCTATTAAGGCTTCCACAACAACCAGACTCCTGCTCCTTTATGGGAGATTGGAGCTATCTACTACATTTCAAACTTACTTTCAGTTAGATCTTTAACTCAGATATTTTCTAAGGCGTAAGTCATCCACTCCTGACATTTATGGATCCCAAGTTTGATGTGTTAAAGCTGTACAATCTGTAATCTGTGGATGTGGAGCGGAATAGTTGGACTGCTTCTAAAGGAGGCGTGCGGGGTGAGTGAGAACAGCCAAGTCCATATATGCTATACAGCAATCTACGCATGTGAAATTTCTGAAAGGCTCCACATCACCAATGAAAAATTTCTAGAGATCAGAAAAGTTTGAATACACTGCATTAGAGTGTCAAATCTTGACAATACAACACATTAAAAAGAGTCTGCCCAACTGACAGTTTTCTAATAGATAACCATAGAGATATGAAGAAAAGTTGGAGGACAGCCTGTAGAAAGAGTTATGGAAGTAAGTGGAAAGAAATTTGAAGATGGTTTAAGATAATGTCAATCAGTGTAGACCAGATAAAGACAGACCCTTTTTCATTTTTTTGAGAAAGTTTGAGGCACCAACGAAACTACACAGAACACCTGTTAGTTATAAAAATGTCAAACAAGCATACATTTGGGAAATGAAGAGATTCAAACATTCAAGAAAGGGCGAGAGAGATTCTTGGAAGACGTCAGATATATTTGTCATCTCAGCAATTTCCCTGTCCACGTTCCAGAAAAAACACGAGTAGTTTTGTGCGCACTGAAAGTAATCCAGCCTGATTTCTTACAGACTAATTAATGGAGTTTCTAAAAGATCCAAGTTCCAGTTGAAGAAACTTTTTTGGTTGAGTCCCATAGCATGAGAATCCAGTGTGGATTCTCTAGGGACTAATAAGAATGAATGCACACCTGAGCTCTTCTGCAGATACTGGGATTTTTTGAGACTTTCTCCTCCATCATCCCACTCAGTTTCATCAAACTTCTGAAAAATACCATTATTTTTCAGACTCTCTAGAGAGCTGACCCTTCTCTCCCCCAGTCTACTCAGTGAAATTTCCCCATCCTTTTCATTTAACGGTAGTGTTGTACCCATGATGTCTTGAGCACATACGAGAAAAGATTACTTCCACCCTCCAAACCTGCTTAACTTTTGTTATTCACAGGAAGTCTCACGGTTCACTAATTAATAAGTAGTTTGATGTCATTTCCAACCTAGGAATGAGAGAAAATGGGAGAGGGCCTGGGACTTCCATTCCTTGACAAGCCTTGTGTGGACCCTGTGCTTTTCTCCATGTTGTTGTCGGTCAGCTACCTTGCCACTGCCAGTCTGCTTGCTCGTAACAGCTAAAACCACCAGTCCCGCCCTGTTCTAGATATGTATGAATATTTTAATTAATTTTCTATACAAGAATATTTATCAGCTAAAATCAAGAAGTAAATCTATTTTAAAATGAAGCCTGCTTCAATATTTACTGCAACTTAATGACAACTTTAGACAAGAATTTAATTACATGGAGTCAGAGTACCATATATATTGTAGGGATGTACCATGGGACTTATTCTGAAGTGCAATTTAGAGTATAACTTTTAGACTGCTCCTCAATATGAACTTAAATCAAAATATTTCCACTGATGGAGCACATTCTTCAAAACTGATTACAAAAGTAGCCACAGTACTAATGGAGGCTTACTGAAATTTTATGTGTTATGGTATAAATGACTTGCAAGAACACTCTTGGGAAGTTGTACTGTAATTCAATATCTTTAAACCTAAAAACTGCTAGGGAAATATTTTTTCATGGGGACCTACTTTTTCCCCTTAGTGTTACCTAGAAATACATCTTTCTGTAGGACAGGTTTGTATCCCTTGCAATTCACACACCACGTCCAGAAAATACATTGAAATGTCGTGTTGTGCTTTGCAGAACCAGCCTCCCCTGAGGAGTGGACAACAGGCGAGGACTCAGGAGAACGAGCTTTTCCTTCCCCCCACTCACTGCTGGCTTTGTGCATGCTGATCTCAAGGAGGCTTACAAAGGCCAGTAATGGTTTCCTTGTTCACCATTACCCTGGTTTTTGCTGGCACCACTCATGGTGGTGTGGGGAGAAGGAGGTGTTCTGAAATGTCTGTGTTGCACGGCCTTGCTGTGAAAATGCCACGCAACCTTTGTGGCACAGCTGAATCCCACCACAGGGAGATGCAAATTACCTCTGTGAATACACAAAAAGTAGCTGTGATTAACAGTCTAGACATACAACTAAATTCGTATTTACACTGACCTTATTTTACTGCAATGAGTAAGAACTGTTGCACTGTGACGGTGCCTTAGGCCTTGCCTACATAAGGCTGCTGTTTAACAAACTTACTTCAATAAAAGAGTGGCCGACACCATTCCCTGACTAAACAATTTCTAGAAGAAAAAGTAGGTAAATCAGCACAACACTCTTGGGTAGATGAGGAGCTAGGTTTATTCTAGGACATAACTGCTTGAAGATGCAGGCACAAATGAAATGGGCTATGCCAAAACACAAAGGGATTTTTTCACTGCCTAATTATCCTGTGTGGCAACTTTTTAGGGGACGTTATTTGTAGATCTTCATTTACGTAAAAATAGCGATACTGCAGATGGCTATGGCACCATTCTATTGTAAGGTTATGCCAGGCATATGCTCAAGGATGTTTCTACTTTATAGAGAGGCATGCTATCTCCTAACTGCTCCAAAGGCATCTAAAGAAAGATTTACACCCACGCAGTGCCGTAACAGCTCCACAGGAACTCTAACTAGCCATGAGTAAATAAGGCCCATAACCAAAAATGCTGAACAGCACCTCAGCTGGTGTAAATTGTCACAGCTCCTCTATGGAGCTGGGGACACTTTACACAACCGGAGGATTTGTTCCTCTGAATGTACAGAAAGTTGACCTCCAATACATAAAATGTCCTTCCACAGCAGGAATGCGCAAACATTCTTTTGAGCTCAGTGGGAAACTTGCGATTTCTCACTCCAGCCCCCCAGGTGTGCTTCACCTTTTATTGGTCAAGATGGGTATTTGCAGTGGTCCACTGGGTAATGGAGAGATGTCTTTTTAAGTTCCTTTCTAAGGTATATTCTAAATGTGTCTGGAAAAATTTACTTGCAGCTGCAGTTGCACTGGGTAAGCCACACAGAATTGCAGTGTTCTGAGGTAAATACAGTACTGTACGGCCATCCACTGCTGCGCCGAAGGGGTCATGAGGCTTGATTAGCTCTGATGGGTTCAGAAGCCAGGAATGTGCAGTAATTAACTTGCACTTAAGCAGAATCATATAAAGGTATCCAAATCAATTTTGTGATGGAGAGGGCAGGACTGGGCCCTGGCTGCCAAGTGACAGCCAGCTGGGCCTGCCATCGGCAAACAGACAGCTGTGGGAAGGAAGACAAGACTTTGTGCCACAGAGCCACAGCGGAGGGACGGTGGTCACCTTCTGATTTTCTAGACTGCAGGGCAGCCTTGAACTGAGTCAGAGGTCAAAGCTGGCTCAGAACTGAAGGGTTTCCAAAGGAAAACCTTTCCTATCACACTCTAACAAAAATGGATCAGCACAATACATGGGTTACAGGACAAGAAAGACGAGATGGGGAGGTGTAATTTAATCTGGTTTCCTGTAGTGGGGGAGTTTTGGTCACCAGAAAGGTTGTGGCATGTGGATACATGAAAGCAGGCTGGAGATCTAGATCCGGATCCTTCCGTTCATTTTTCTGTAGCTCTCACCACTTGAAACCTTCAGCTCTAGACCTTGTTTGAACTATATCATGGTCCTGACAAAAAAAGAGAGTCATTCGCAGAACACAGGATGAAATTCATAAAATCAAGGGCAGTCCTGCATGAACTGGAAAATGACTCATTTGTCTGCAGCACATCCGGACTCTTGAGTCAAGGCCTACACAGCCTCTAGATCACGATACCAAAGAATCCAACATTTTGTGGTAAGAGCACTGTGTGGCATTCTACACCTGCCCTGTATCAGAGGGAATATTTTTAATAATCTCACTTAATGGTCCACACACAGAAGTATTTTGTTATTTCTGTCCTACAAAGTTGAGCTGTCACAACTCCTCCAGCACTCTTTTTAGCTTGGCTGGGGGAACTTTGGAGAATAAAAGTAAAACCTATGCAAAAAAATTCACCCTGCTCTGTAAAACTCACTCAGATAACCTCATTCTAACTCCCACATAGCCTTAGCCATAAAAACTCACCCAGTAAAACTTGAAGTTTTGTGTAGCAGTACAAGTGACTTTCCAAGTCACAACAAGTAACTGCGTATACCAAGAACTCCCTACTTAACTTTTAATGCAAATCTTTCAAAACAGTAGCTGGTGTGTTTCAATGCAACATAATAGGAGCTGTACAATTAGCAACTCCTGCTTTCAGCTTTGCTGCAGGCTTCAAGGTATTCACTGTTTTCTTCTTTTTTTTCCCCTAAATGCAATTATTTTATTTCTCAGTATAGTGATTATCCTACGTTTTTAACAACAATGTATTGTAGCACACTAAGCACCTTCCATGCATTACATATACAAGTCCCAATCACTGCTCTCTGCCATTATCCACAGGCTCCCGGTAACACGGTGGACATTAACTGACTTCACTAGGGCTGCACCTGGGCATGATAGAAGAGACCGCATTAACGGGGCTCTGGCCAGTATCACAGTTTTTGTCTTCTAGTGCATTAAAGCCTCTGCTTGCCTGAGAGAAGAGGACAGATGAAAGTTTAGAGGTGAGTTTGGATGAAAGATTTCAGGAAGCAGAAGAAAAAATTTCTCATGGATGACAACAAAAAAATGCTTCCTTGTCTATGGAGCAGCACAGCAGAAAGTGCAAAGAGAGGAAAAAGGGGACGGAGGAAATCTGTAAAAGAGAAGAATGGGAGAAGCAGCTGGCTAAATGGAGTGGAAGATAAATGGTAATAGAACTTCAAGCAATAGATTTCACAGGGGTTTTTAATGGCCTGAATTTCTTATAGCAGGTAGTAGAAAATCAGGGAAGCTGTTGGCTGGTGGAGGCAAGGTGGCATTGGCGAGCAGCATTTTAGATGGAAGAGAGCAGGGAGACCTTGCAGACATCGTCCATCAAGAACAGAGATGATCATTACATTTTTAGCTTGTGTTGATGAAAAAAGTCATGATCACCATCATGATAGGGAAGACAACCGATGGCAGGAGAAAGGGCAACAAGATGGGAGAAAAGATGGTCTAGGAGACAGCAAGTGTAACAGAACTGATAGAGGAGATGAGGATGTGAAAATCAGGAAGATATAGTAAGTAACTGACCTTAAGAAGTCAAGCCAATACTGAAGAGGTAGCTGGTTGTGCAGAAGCAGATGGTTATGAATGTCCGCACGAGAGCATTACTGGCAGAGAAGAAGAGTGACTGGCAAAGAAGGGCAAGTGCATTGAAGGTTCTCACACAGATACCTCTGTACCTCAAAGGTATCTCTGTACCTCAAACATCTCTCTACCTCAAAGGGAGGCATAAAAAAATAAAGGAGCTGTCAGCAAGGCTGCATCTCCAAAGCAAATCAAGAATGAGAGAGAGAATTACAGAAGCAGAGTGTTGGGAGGGAGAGATCAGGAAAAAGAAGTGTAAAGATTGTCCTCAGATGCAGCCAAGTACAGGAACTGGAGAAGCCTGTCTATTAAAAATCAGAGACAACAGAGGAAAAAGAAGCTACTTAAGACAGTGGGAACAAACAGCAGCTTCTGAGAATGCCAAGGCAAGTGACATGAGCAAATCAGTGGGTTGTTAAGAAGGCAGACTGAATTAAAGGAATTTCTTTTTTTTCAAGACAAAGTAGCACGAGCATTCTTGAAGGCAGAGGATTTTCAAAACAGAGAGTGATTAAAAATAGGCAAGAACAGAAGAGGAACTGAGAGCTAACAGAAGACAGAGAACTTGCACTGGGCTTGGAAAGACATTATGATGAGTATAAAGAGAAGTAGGGGAGCTGGGGCTTGGGGAGGACAGTACAAGAGGAAGCTGGAGGTCTCATCTGGGCTTATTCACTCTGTCCTTTAAGAAGAGGACTAGATCCTGGCAGGTGAAGGATGAAGGTTAGCAGAAAAACACATTTTATTAGTCATGAGCAAACACAGACGGTTGGAAGCTCCCAGTCCAGTATGAACATCTGTATGAGAGGCAGTTCAGTCTCTGGAAGAAGTCCTGACCCTATTAAAGTCAATGACAAAACTCCTGTTGCCTTCAACAGAGCCAAAATTTCACCTTGTGCCTGTGGTCATTCCACTGAGACTTCCAACATGAATGCCAATTAGTGCCAGTTTCAAAGGTGACATTCGTGACATGGATACACGCTCCGCTGGGAGATGAGCTAAGATTATCAAATTGAGTTTGCATAGACCAGTAAAGGTAAGTGTGACATTCCCTGTCCTAACAATCGACTGAGGCAAATAGACACACACAGAAATAGCTGCGATTTTGAATACTTCCACAGCACGCTAAAAATGGCTTCGTTATTGATTTAAAGAAAAATAAATAAATAAAAGGAATTAGTGTGTGTGGCAGGTCTAAATGAATCAATTAGTATGTTAAAAGCCAAGCATAAAATAATGTTTAATTAAAAAAGGGGGGGTGGGACACTTTTAAAGGGTAAATTGTCTCTTATTTTAAATTGAGTGAATACAAAAAAATGACCTGAGGATAGTGGATTACTGCTTAGAGGCTTTCAGATGCTAGTCTTATGTGACAGCCACTATTAGCATACTCAGATTAATAGTTCAATGGTAATTGGAATATTAAACAGAACATGTCATTTTGATTTTGTAAAATATGCATCCAAGTATTTTACTTAATACTGGGTTGATCCGAGATGTAAGTAGACTGGATACCACAGTACTCAAGATAGTTACATTTCTTTAATTTGCATGTTGATGTTCTACATGCCTAGATCAAAACCCGTGCAGTCACTGTACAATTTAACACACAATATCAATTCCATCTCCTGATAACAGCGAACCCCTCCCACTTCATAAGCCTCTGCAATACACCAGCTTTACAAGTAACTCTACGGTGCATCAGACCTGTGGTTTCCAATACTACTATCCCATTAAGGAGTATAAATCTGGGCTAATCCAGCGCAGACAGCCTCGCTGTTGTGTTTTGCCCGAGTTTAATGTAGATCAGAATCTCTCCTAATGTGACTGATTCCAATTCTCCACTTTGCTCTATTATTTTTATATAAACATTTAATCTATACTATTTAGACCAGTATAATAATGGCTTAAAGGAATAAGGGGAAAATCACAATAATATACAAACTTCAATAATATATGCTGGGTAGCAGGTAAGCCACATTTCAGCCCCTAAGAGATTCCTGCTTCGAGACAAATCTGTATCTCATTCTAAGCCAGGTTCTGAATAAATACATGATCATATCAGGAAGTCACCACATGGCTTATCATATGCACGTGTACAGACGCAGACATCGCCTCTGAGCAGCTGACAGTATGCTCAGAGGAGACTGAGGCTGGCATAGCAGAAGGGTTGCAAATCCAGCCTGAAAGTGCACTGGCAGCTCTGCATGTGGAAGCTTGCACATCACCTGCTCACACTGTACCTAGCCCTAGGAAATGCACTAAATCTTTTCATGTTATACATGCCAAATTCATCAACAGCTTTAAAAAGAGAAAGACAGACATAGATCATGTTTTAACTGTTCCCATTATGGAAGATAAAAGAAAAATTAGAATGAATAATACAGCGTAAACTCACTGCTCTTCTGCCACTGTGTGGAGTAAGGCTTGCTCAACACCTCAGTACCTTTAAAGTGTAAGCCTGTTAGATGAGCAATCCCAACTGAAATGAAATGAGCGATCAGGCTTTCTCAACCTGCATCACACTGCCCAGATTGGCTCTGCTTTTGCTCAGCATGCAGATCTCCCCTGATTTCAACTGCAGTCTCGTGCAAAGATCACCGGTAGAATAAAACTGGCTTGATATCATACCAGTGTCAAAGACAAGGGGCGCAATCCCAAGGTGCTGAAAGTGACCTACCCCAATGCTTGAAGCTAGGCTCTGAATGACCAGACCAATGGTGGAGGAAGAAAGCTGAGAAACTTAAATAGTTTTTCATCCTAAAGCTGTGGAGTAGACAGGTTTTTCTTATGAAGACACCAATTTGTCCAGTCCAGAGGAGGAGTTGGGGCGGGGGGGAAGGGGACAACAACTATGTGTGTATGTGTCGAGTGAGGAGGACATAGGTTTAATTAATCTTAAATGCCTTTGCAATTCAAGAATTGTAGCCCTGGATCAGTTCCTGGACTAACATGATTAGCAAATATTGACTTTTGAATACAATAATAATGTGTCATCTGAAACCCTTGATAAGTAACTTAAGTACTTCCTTAGCTTGCATCTTATTAAATTAGATGAGGTACAGTTGAGACACATTACACAAAGCCATTGAAATGAGAAATCAGACCTAAAGATTTTAGCATTGATTAAGGGGGAAAGTCAAAAGTTACAATAAAGATGAAACTCTGTGGCCCATATTCTGATCCACACATCCATTGCTGTGAGTATGACTGCCTCACTCTAGGATTTATGCAGATGCTAGTGAGCTAATCAAAATTTGTTTCAGTATTTACTAACATGGATGTGTTTTCTTTGGAGTTCTTCGGCGTGGGGTGAAGTCACTTTTTTCCATTTTTGCAATACCTTAATTCTTACAGTTGTAACAAGGGTAAACATTCACTATTTGTGGCTTTTTGACATGCAATCCATCATTTGATTGTGTATGATGACCGTATAATGTCAGTTTTATGGAAGGTTAACTGGCATAGGATTTGAGCTTTTGAAGTTAATATAAGGGAGAAAAAGAACGGCGTCACACTTGTGTGCCTGTGAATATGGTAAGTATAACATACTCAAATCTGTTCATAAGGTTTAGTTTAAAAATGTGTACAGCAACTCAACCAAGAAAGGAGTTAAAAGATGTGATACTCCTCAGATGCAACCTGACAAATCTTACTTTATTGATTAGTTTTCAAAGGCAGTGCAGTGAGAGCACTACACTTACAATAGACTTTGGAATGAGTGGTGGGGGGGGAGAAAAAAGCTCCAAATGTCATCAAAGCAAATGGTCTGTGAATGTTGCTTCAAAGCTAGTCATTAGTTGCCAGGGTATTTTGCCACAAAGCTTGTAAAGAGGTTTTCCTGGAGGGGAAGGTATGACAAAATGCACTTCTTGGCAAGATGACTTCTGCTTAAATAGCAGGACACATTAATTCTTGCTTGATACATAAAATTAATTAGAGGATTAACATCCTTTATGAAATTTTGCCAGAGATTTTTTTCCTTTTTACCAGGAATAGACCCCAGGCCTTTTCTGTACTCTAATGAAATTGCAAATTGACTTGTGTTCAAATGATGCTTGACTAAAATGAATAATTAAAAATGTATTGCTAACAATGAGATGGGTCAGCTGATCTTTTCAAGCATTAATTAGTTTCAAGAACCATCTTTCTTATGTAACACAGCAAAGGCCAATACCAGCACACCTTTTTTTCATGCAGTAGTTCCCCTTGAAGTCAATGGACCCGTTCTACTCCCAATTATCCAAGGTTTTATTCCAGATTCAACCTGTTTGGAGTGGGTTTTCCTCTACGGCAATTTAGAGAGGAGCTACGCCTGAAGGAGCTGGGCTGTTATTCTATTTACAATTCAACGAGCCCAATTCCTCGCTGTATTAGGGTCTGAACCAAAACCAATCTGAACTGGCTGGAGTCTCCTGCTTGTCTTCATTAGGCTTTGCATCAAGGCCAGAAAAGTGCATTGCTGTAAAACGCAAATACCTCTACAGAGATGCACAATGTACCATTGGTGTAAGATCTCTGTGACTGCAAAAGGAGTCGGGATCAAATTTGCCATAGGTCAACAAGTCTACCAATGGAGAAGACCTAAGACAGGAGGGAATAAGGAAGCCTCTGCGTGCGTGTGCACACGCTTGTCCATGCAAGCTG
>VZTL01049795.1:2806-17487 GCA_013400535.1 Scopus umbretta | reverse complement strand
GCAGCCTAAGGTCTATCAGTATTGTTAAGGTCTGAGGCAAAAACCACATTGAATGCCTCTGTTTTTTCTTCACCCCTATTAGCCAGATGACCACCTTCTACAAGTATTGGTCCAATGTTTTCTATTAATACTGTAGTTACACTTCCAGAAACCACAAGTATTAGGGCCTGACACACAAAGTTTCATACAGACATTTCATTTGAATCCAGTGAGTTCTGTAAGGAATGAACAAAATACTAGTGATTGGTGAGAAAAATGCAGAACTTGTCATTGGGAGAGGGAAAGATAATAGATTAAGCTGGGTTCTCAGAAAAACATGAGTTAGCTAGAGATTAACAAGATGTCGTAAAGTTGTTTTGTCTGGGTGCAAGCTGGTATTGGAAACACAAAGCTGATAGATGGAGCTGCCTATAAAAATGTCTACAATGCAATAAGGTTTTCCAGAGATTGACTATAGCACAGTCAGGGTCGTTGGATGGTCTCAGTCAAGGTGCTGCTTAATATAAGCTCCACATGATGTGCTCAGGTGACCTGAGAGAAATGGATGGCTGACCTATTATTTACACCTTTGTTTATCCAAAGGTTTTCAGCCATTCAGCAGTGCATGGATTCACTGTCACAGCATTTCTGAGCAAGACCTGAAGATCTTAGTGACCTTAGTGATCTTAGTGACCCGTGAGTATTGCCAAATATATCCTCTTTTATTATATTAAAGTTTTCATATCTGTGGTTCTTCAAAAGTTTTCAAATAGACCCTTAATTAATAATATCATTGCAGACTTGGAGACATTGCATTTGTGCAGGAATGCTGTACTGTTTTAGAAAGAGGTCTGTTGTGTCCCAGATGTGATGGTTAATTAGTACTTCACATTATATTTAGCAGCTCATTGTCTAGGAAATTACTAAACAAATGCATCAAGCTGAAGTGGAGTATAAAGAATGATATAATCAGGACCACTTTGGAAAGACCAATCTATAAAATTACATTGCAGCTGAAGCAATGATTAAAAAGGTTGGTAATAGGCTTCTATGCCAGGCTGTTTGATTTTGTGTTCAGACAGAACTAGAAGTTACCAGATAGTATAAATGACAAGACTCAATATGTTAAAACATTTAATATATTTTTTGCATGACTTTTTTTGTTATATATATCATCTATTTTAATTTTAATATTAAAATGAACATTCTAAATGTTTGTTGGAAATGGTTAGTGAACTGTGCTAATTGCTCAGTTTGTTCGTCTGCATATACAATAAGCTAAGATGATCACACTGAGATTTGCTGTTATCTTGGCACTAATCTCTGGGATATATATTTTTTTTTTAATTCAGTGAATATTTCAATTTTCCAAAAGCGATGTAGGATACATCCAATACCTGGTGTGTGGTCAGTATCAGGACCCGTTTGTTCCATGACAGCACTGTTGCTAATATTCCAGTCAAAATCATCACTAGGGTCTTGTGTTAATCCACATACAGTGGTCCATTCTTGACCTTGTGTTTCAAAGTTACAGCTTCCAGGAATACTTGTGTAGTAACCTGAAAATATAGCAAGAAGTAAATTATCATCCCAGCTCTTATATGTAAAAGGCTAAAATGAACATACCATACATGGTAATGGAAATGACTCTGGCTAATGCTATGATTCCTTGTGTTCCTTGTATTGACATAAATCATATGTGGTAGTTAGTGAGGAAAAAGAAAAATCACCCTTCACTTCCCAAGCAGGTATAACAGCCTTAAACTTTATTACAGTTATATGCCCATGTAAGTCATGAGGACAAACTGATGACTTCATCAATTTTAGTTATTATTCAAGGTGAATGGACAGAATGATTGCCAGCCAATTAGCTAGCAAAACTGGACTCCACTTCCATAGTGGTGTTTTTCATGAACATATGTTGGCTAATCCTTGTGAGTGTTATCCCTGAAGGCAGTTTTATGGCGAGAGAGAATTTCTAGTGATGAGGACACTGAATTCAGGAGATCTTTGTTAAACTTCCCATTTCTAGATCTGCCCCTGATGTTTCAGGTGACTTTGGAAAAGCAATTAATCAATTAAATTATACAAATCCTGTGGTAGAGACAAATCAAATAGCATCACAAACTCTTCCTTGGCTCAAAGGTCTTTTCCTTAGCTCTAAAGCAGAGGCAGCTACATAGTTGCTGAGTGAAAGTGAGGATTACCTCTGTGAGAGGACTCTGGGAAAAGGTTCCAAATTATTAAATGTCACAGTCAGTTGTGCTTTTTAGAAACAGGTCTGACTGTGACTATTTCAGAACCTCAAATGGATTTGAGGATTTAGAGTGTGTTACTTGATCTAGAAGTATTCTGCAACATTAAAATACAACTATTTATGTATCATTGTCTAGGTATAAAGGATACAGAAAAAAAGGATAGATTTAATTACCTTTTAGTAATCTGTTTTGGGTTTTGTTTCCTATTTTATACATTGATGCTACAAGAACAGCAGATGCCATTCTCTGTAAAAATAACTTACCATTATCATAAACCTGTTTTGTATGACCAAGGCCTGCACACACCCTGTAACCCTATGGACTTGCTTTTCTGTAAAAATGTGTCACCTTAGTTAAACATATAGGACAATTATCTTAAAAGAAGAATAATTTTGATCCAGTGAATAACCTATATCCCACTGAATGCTAGGAGAAGGATCTGTAATGTTTTGTAATGTACTGTACTCTTACTGTACTGCAAGGCACCGAAGCATCTCTCATGAGGAGAGTCTGAGAGAGTGAGACTGTTTAGCCTGGAGAAGAGAAGGCTCAGGGGGATTTTATCTGTGTATAAATACTTGCCAGACCTTTCTCAGTGGTGCCCAGTGTCAGGACAAGGGGCAATGGGCACAAATACAGGAAGCACTTTTTAAGGTTAAGAAAAACCTTTTTTTTTTTACTGTCAGGCTGGTCAAACACTGACACAGGTTGCCCAGACAAGTTATGGAGTTTCCATTCTTAGAAATATTCTAAACCTGACTGGCACAGCCCTGGGTAACCTATAGCAGTGGACCCTGTTTTGAACAGGAGGCTGGACTAGATGATCTCCAAAGGTGCCTTCAGAAGGCAATTATTAATAAATATTTCTGAACAGTATTTACAGGGTTGACAGAGCCACCCAACATATCTACACCTGCTGGGTACTTTTTATTTTATGGGTAAACAGAGCCTATGCAGAAGTCATCAGAAGAGTATTGTTCCATTTATCTAAAAAATTGGTTTTATTTCAATAATTCAAGCACTCCTCTAGTTGGTTCATCAACATTGAGGTTTGCTATTAATCAAATCTGGGTGTATAATTGGCTGCAATTCATGAAAATTGAAACTGCTTTCATGTGTGCTTTTTTCACCTCAGTACTTCCAGCGGGTTACTGAAAGAGAATGAAAATTTTGCAAGATTGCCTGACTGGATTGAATGAAGCATAGAGTAAGTAATTTCCAGGAGTTTATTTTTAAAAAAAACAAGTCCACCAGCCTACATGGATACAATTCATTTCATTCAGATTCTGTTGTAAATCCTGCACAGAGGAATTGCTGCTGGGTAGATTATGGTCCATTTATTTCTTTGGAGTTACACTGGTATAAAATATAGAATGTGAACTAAGGTTGGACTTTGAGCTCAGAGAAAAGGAGAAAATTGCAGACAAATGTGGCCATAACCACTTGTGATGGGGCAGGTTAGACTGTGAAGGGCTTTCTCTGTGCCTGTTCTGCTCTCTTTTCTGATTAAGCAGCTCCTGTTGCCTTTTCATTAAAAAATTAGGTTTCCATATCTAGAAGGTATTATGTGCCCATTAATGTTGTTTATTCCCATCTAGATGATACACGCTCAGGGAAAAGGCATGTTTATCCAAGGCCTTGTTTGTTGGAGCTAAGATATAGCAGATAGGGAAATATACCTGAGGCTTATCTGGGTATTCTGTATGCCAGATTACAGTATCTCCCTTCTATTGTTAACTTGATATTTTGTCAGTTCTGCAGCAATAGAAAGACTAAAGACTGATGAAAATGTTTTGATGTAACTACAGGCTTTCCATCTACAATAAAATGATATTTCACTCTATTTATTTAAAGTGAATATCAGTTTTGTTTTTTTATTCCCTTAGAAAAGCTTTTCTGCTGTATAGCAAAGACTGTGTTGCTATACTGTGATTCAAGATCATTTATGGCCTGAAATGTTTCCATTATCTGACTAGGAAAAGAGAGTTGATGTTATCACTATCTTTCCAGGCAACACATGACACCTCCCACCCCCGCAAAGCTACTACATCCTGTAACAGTATCTGCAGAATAAATCAAGTGCCTCAATACTTTTCTGAATAACTTTACAGAGCCATTTACATTGGACAGCAATTCAGACTTACTGTGTCTCTGTTAGGTCTGTAAAATGTTACAAGGGTAGGTTTACAGACAATTTTGCTGCACTTACATCATCTAACTCTTGAAAAAATATGAATGTTACATACAAGAAATACAGATTATCTTTTTAAAATCTACCTTTTCTTGGAATCTACTTGAAAAAAAGCTAGTCTTTTAAAGTTATCGCTCAAAGTAGATTCATTTTCATGAATATGACTTGCAAAATCCACGGGAGTGCAAAGCACCGGAGGAGGTAGAAACCAGAAATAGAGACACCAGCTTTGACAAATGTACTTCAGAACTCTTATTTACTTTTATGAAAACAATAGACAGGGAGAAACTCCAAGTTAAATCTCCTGTAGTGACATCTTCACATGTATTCTATGTTGTAAGTCTGCTGTCTGGCTAAAACAATATAATTAACATCACCCAATAAAGGGTCATTATTTTTGTAATCCTGCCCAGTCAAAGCATTTATCAACCTCATGCAAGAGAAAATGCCTTTGATTTTCAAGAGATCACCAAGTACTGGTTAATTTCAATGTAGTACTTGTACTTCAACACAATATGATCAATGAATTGATACATGTGGTATGTTTACTTCATCTACCAAGGACTTTTGATCATATCTGCATTATGGCAGAATTTGGCCCTCCACTTGAAGATTAAGAATTAGACTAATTACTGAACTGTATCTGTGGACTGTGTAAGCTTCCTACTCCAAAAGTCTGGTCTGGACAGTGTCTGTAAATAGACATGGAGCAAGAACAAAGGCACAATGTTTTACTACTTTTGAGTTTCAAGTCTGAATTGGAAAGCCTGCTAACTTGATCTAGATTTTCAAAATTGACCTCTGGTCTTCCATCTCAAACAACATTAGTGAAGAATACCTACACACAAACCTTGTCTCAGTATTCACTAGGACTGCAAAAATATAAACAGACTGGATTTTGTCCAGCTGCTCTGTAATAGAGAAAAGCAAGAAAATATTTTTATAGCTCTGCAGTAGCAGCAAGAAAAAAGAACAATGAATGCATAGGAGCAACACAACTCAGATTAAAAAAGACAGGATTAATCTGAAAGAAAAGACAGGTCTGTTTTTAAATAATCACTTTTTGCAGTAGAATCATGTCTAAATGTTATTGTGCATTAATGTGCTTACTTACCTTTTTCATTCAACATTGACACCTCAACATGCTTTCAACTTAATAAATGAGTTTACATTTCTTCTCAGAGTTAATTTGTATTGTAACCCATGGATTTTATTCCTTCAATATGTTTTTAGCCCTTAAGCTGTTTTTGGTTTTGGTTTTTTTGTTTTTTGTATTTTTAAATTTAATCTTTGATTTGAGTATGTTACCCTTGCAACTAAATCACGCTTAAATATTTTTTTGCAGCAAATATCTCTGAGGATCTGAAAGTGTCAGACCTTTTGTGTTGGGGGAGCAGGCAACCTGCTTGTAATTATCTTCTGAGCAGCTGTGTGAATTCACCTAAGATATGCTACAGAATTTAAAGTTACAATTTTAACTGGAGATTACGTTAATACACAAAGAGATACTTACTGCAGTCAGCTTCATCTGATAGGTCTTCACAGTCTGGTTTATAGTCGCAGACAAACTGGGACTCTATGCATTTCTCATTCCCACACACAAAATCAGTGAGGGCAGGGCATTCCCTGGGATTCTCTCCAACTGAAACCAACAGGACATTTAAATCAATATTGTAATTAAATCAAAGGATGGTCTTTCTTATTTGTTTAGCCATTACACACCATGACTTCAGTGATTTACTGCTTTCAACAGATGTTATTTGGTCTCACTCTTAATGATGCATTATGTGTGTCTAGACTACTGTATTGGCCTTGCCCAAAGCTTCTAGGGTAGGATGTTTTGCCTGGGAGAAAATTCAGTTCAGCATCAACACGACTGTTTCCCCAGGGTATTTGTTGTGCACGTTCCATAAAAAAGAGGTCTGTGAGCTGTTGAATAACAATCAAGATGAAGGTTTTATTCTGCTCATAATTACAGGACATCATTTGGAAAATAAGAACATTTTAAATGGAGAAAAATCACTGTTATACAATATTTGTGCAATACATAAACTTTTAAAGCCTTTGTAAGTTGTTTAACTTTTTTTGAAGTTTAAAGTTTTGACTTTAAAGAAACTTCAGCTCTGAGCATGTGAACTGCCCAGAAATACCTCTTATGGTATTTAATATGAGAATCTGTTTTACAACAACAATTTTTTATCATCTCTGAAAGTGAGTGAAAATCATGTCATAAAATGACAGTAATTTAATGACTTGCACATAAAGCACTAGAGCCAAAGCCAAAGGGTGTTGAGATTCAGCCATCTCTGAACTGTCAGGCTATAAATTATTTTTTAGTTCAGTGCACTGGGTGTATAATTTCAGTTAGTACTAATTGAAACAGTTCTAATAATTCCAATGCAGCATTTAAGATGCACTTCTGTTAACCTAAGACTGTCTTTCAGTCCAGAGCTCCAAGAGCCCTTAGGAGAGGAGTGGACTTTTGAGAAAAAATTGACTGAAGCATTTGTAACGGTTAAGGCAATTTTCACACTTCTCCCAAATGTTGCGATAAAACTTGTTTGAAAATACTACCAAAAATTCATTAATATGGCTTATCCTAAATTCTGGAAAACCACAGGATCACAGAGCAGTTGAGGTTGGCAGGGACCTCTCAAGATCATCTAGTCCAACCCCTGCTCAGGCAGCCTCTACTACAGCGGGTTGTGCAGTACCATGTCCAGTTGGGTTTTGAATATAACCACAGATGGAGACTCAGTAACCTCTCTGGACAACATGTGCTTGTGTTTGACCACCCTCACAGTAAAAAAAAAGTGTTTTCTTTTGTTCAGATGAAATTTCCTGTTTTGTTTGTTGTTTTTTTTTTTAGTTTGTGTCCATTGCCTTCTGTCTTGTCAGTGGATACTTATGAAAAGAGTCCGACTCCCTCATCTCCATTCCCTCCCATGCACTGGAAAATTAAGTGACTTCCTTAAAGTCCTGGTTTCAGCTTAGTTCATTTTCTTCCTAGTAGCTGCTATAGGGCTGTGTTTTGAACTTAGTATGAGAACAATGCTGATAACACACTGATGTTTTAGTTGTTGCTCAGTAGTGTTTAGTCTAGTCAAGGACTTTTTAGGTTCCCATGCTCTGCCAGGTGCACAAGAAGCTGGGAGGGAGCACAGGCAGGACAGCTGACCCAAACTGGCCACAGGACTATCCCATACCATATGGCATCACGTTCAGTATATAAACTGGAGGAGTTGGCCGGGAGGTAGCGATCGCTGCTCGGGAACGGGCTGGGCATCGGTCAGCGGGTGGTGAGCAATTGCATTGTGCATCACTTGTTTTGTATATTCTATTATTATTATTATTATTATTATTATTATTATTATTATTATTATTATTATTATTATTATTATTATTATTATTATTATTTCTCTTTCTCTGCTGTCCTGTTAAACTGCCTTTATCTCAACCCACGGGTTTTAGGGTTTTTTCAGTTCTCTGCCCTATCCAACCAGGGCGGGGGGAGAGTGAGCGAGAAGCTGTGTGGTGCTTAGTTGCCGATCGGGGTTAAACCACAACACTTAAGTCACTCAATGGCTTAAATAATGATAGAAATTATTTAATGGCAGAGCCATTAGGGTACAATAATTTTCACATCTTATTTAACTGCATATGAAAGAGGTACATTATCACCATACAGGGGAACAACATTTGAAAATCAATGGCTTTGTGACTGATCATATTCCTCACCTTAACCTCCTTTCACCTTTAATCATAACAATGTTATATTACACTATCATTTATATTTAGCACTTTAATATTAATTACAGTTGTTCTTTTTTTAATAACTTACTTTGTGGTATTTCAAGCATACCAGAAACCAGCATTTAAGAATATTATTAATTTCTTAGCTTATCCTAAAATAAAACATGTGATCTGTACACAGTCATAATGAAAACTTGTATCTCAACAGGCATAAGTGCCATAAAGTCCAAACACAGACATGTATCTGTGAATTTTATCCTTTTGGAGTAAGACCTTGCTTATATATCATTTTTAGGGATACTAGTTTACATTTATGATAATGATGGAGACTCAGCCACAGCTTTTGGCATAGAAAAAGATAAAATCTGTCTCAGAATTAACGTACCAGCATTTGCATAGCCTAGTCAAACTAAATATGCTAAACTCCTATTCAGAATTGTGACATTAAAATTCAACTTTCCAGACTACGCACTCATTCTAACCAAAACTCCTACATCAGCTAAAAACTAAATTAAAACAAGAAATATGGTGGATTTTAACCATAAAATACAAATTCAGCATCAACCACCCCAATAACCAAATCGAGGTTCCCACAGAAGTTGCAACTTAGAATTTTAATTTTGACCAGACATTCTTTAAATATAACATAAAAATTCTGTTTAATCAGAAAAATGTATTGAAGAACATATTGGAAAATATGTTCTCAATTCTGAGGGTTGAGCTACAATTTAACAAAAAAACATGTTAGAAATCACTTTGAACAAAGAAAAAGAAAGGGCATTCAAAATATTATCTTGTCCATTTCTGACTTTGTCATCAAAATTACAGGGTTACCAAAACCTGAATTTGAGTCTATCAGTACTGAATTTGGAGAAGGATGCTTCTAAGAACGGTATTCAAACCTCCCTCTACAGAGTTGCAGTTTAGCAAAAAGATGTCTCCTAATGAACAGTTTAAGATATGTTTAAAGCTGACATTTCAGATAAAATGAGAAATTTTCATTACGTCTTATTTCATTGCATGCATTGGTTGTGTGGGACTGCATGTAAAAATACATAGCTTTTTGACTGATCATATTCCTCAGTTGTACTTTGATCACCAGTAAGTAGAAAGATAACATGTATTGGATGATGGCTGATTATATATAACGTGTAATATTTTTATATACATATATAATATGTATATAGTCTAATTCACAACATTCTGTGAAAATTCAAACATGCAGAAAAACTATTCTAAACAGAAAAACATGAGAAAATATGGCAAATTTTCTTTCTTGTCTCCTTTTAACAGCTCAAGAAGGTTATAAGGAAAAGAATAACATAGTGTTGTATACGCTCCAAACAAATCAGGACAAAAATTATAACTAAAAAAAAAAAAAAGATATCACTTGTACTTTGCTCACTGTGTTACTCTGAAGCTATCTCTGAGAAGTTACAACATTAAAATGGATCAGTGAGCCATAGCAAGCAAAAGAATGAGCTGATTCCATGTATGAAAATGTCAGAGGTGGAAAACAGTGGAATATCCAATACACAAATGCGGGTTTGTCACACAATGGGAATGAGAGAAATTACAGGGAGTTGAAATGTTTTTGATACCTACTAAGCTTATTTCTGAATATGCTATGAAAAATTTGAAGAGGACTAAGATATCCAAAAGCAAAAGAAAACATTTTGTTTTAAGAAAACTGTTGACCAGAAAGAAACTTGCACTTAATGAAAAAGCCATAATGTTCTTTTTTGAACTGACTTTCTTCCAAATCTTTGGTTTAGCCACTAAACTGAGCAATCCATTGTCTGCTCAGTTCTATGCATAATTTTACATCATGGATAATATGCATACAGCTATGGGGTGTTGGTCTACAGGCATAGAATGAGTGATAATGGAACTGCATAGACCTATAAAAATTGGGGTGGGGAATGTCTGGGTTTTTCTGACAAGAACAGAAGCTCCAAAAATATTTATTAATTTCCATCACTTTTGCACATTTCTTGGGCAAGTTACTTTTGTTTTTTATTATGCTTTGCTCTCTCTTCTCCTACAACTATTCAGTCCATAAACTTGCGGGGTCTGAAGACTATACAGATATGCTGCAAGTCAAAAGACCACAATCCATTCCTTTCCCACAAAAAGGGACTATAAGCAACAAAAAAACCACCCCAAAATGAAACAAAATAATACAGAATTTAAAACACAAAAACACAAAGAATAATGTTATGACAACAACCAAGCTTTAGATCAGCATAGAAATAACTAGATTAACAAGGATCAGTGGACCAATTAAACCACTGATTTTCTCCTAGATCAAATTTGACAGGCTACAGCACGTATCCTTGTAAGTTACCTTTTTTTTTATCCCTTACAGTAAATACTTGGGGATTAGATTCTTATACATTAAAAAGAATTTGAAACACTTATTATGGCATAGCAAAATGCTTATGGTTTATTGTACCCATTTATTGGGTTTCCCATTGGAACTGCAGCATTTCCTGGAAACCAGGACACCACAAGAAACTAGCACAGGACATATTTTAGATGAAGTAGTAACTACTGACTACATGTTATGCAAATCCCTATGCCAAATGAAATGACAGTACTTGGAAAGGAAAAAGCGTACACAGGATATCACTTCTCAATTAAGTACAATTTGGATTGATGCATCAAAAAGTCATATAATCTTCTAAGTAGTTTTTAAGAGACCAATAGAGCTGGCTTGGCTTTAGGATCACTAAACCCTACAAAAGAAGCACGTTAATGATGGTTGCCATAGAACTTGTGTTTGCACACACTCGCCTTCATTTGTACATATTTTGTATTGCACAATGTAATTCTCAGAATACCAGCAAAGATATAACCTTCCTTACTAAGAATACATGTGTGTGTTTGTATATACATAGAAAACAAGCAAGACACAGATGCCCATCATGCACACCATAAATAAATTGTGACTCTACTGTGGATACATCACAAGCTATGTATTTATATTCATCTCAAGTATATGTTATCTATGAAGACTAGCCCACATGGTACTCAGAATTTATAGACATGAAAAGATTCATTTGGAGTTAGCTGATAAATACAACACTATTAACCCAGACACTTTGTTTCAGTCACCAGCAAAAGATGGGCTATGAGAGAACTCATGAAAATGGTCTTTCCTTTAAGTTTGTTACTAGAGGACAGCACTAGGCCAGTGACATCCTCTAAATCAGTAAGTACAAAAGCTTTCTTTTACCAATTCTTTGTAAGATGAAAACATTCCTGTGATATCCATTACATCTAAAATCATGGAAAGAAACAGACAGACCTAATGTCAGTTCTATAAGCTATATATCTTGATAGTCTGAAACAAAATGGATAACTGAAAAAAAGTTTTTAGTTTGAAAGATACCAGTAAGTTTCATAGGCTGGGTGTTAGGCTGACACAATGAATGTTCTCCTATTTAAAATATTTATCATGAAAGAACTGATTGATTACACAGCCAAAACAAAAAGATGCTCTTTCCATGTTGCATTACAACACTTAAGACTTACAGAAGTTTTCAGAGGTTGTGCTTGGCCAGCACTATGTGCTTGTGAAAGGCATAGGGTGAATCCCTAGAGTAGCAACACCTATGGTTGCGAAAGGCTGCAGTGAAGAATACCTTGAGCTGTTTTGAAAAGTGACATGTCACTCAATGTCAAGTACACTGAGCTGTTGTTTACCAAGAGTCTCATCTTCTCTGCTCTCCAAGAGGAATGCATGCACTCACTCAACAGTACAACACTATGAAATGACCACGTATGAAATTAATCAACAGTATGAAATGAAACACATTATGTTTATTCAATGAGACTTTTTCCCCCCTATTTGTCTTTTTAGAAATTAAGGTTCTTGCTGAGTAGAAATATTCTCACAGTTGAAAATTCACCTCTTTCTATTATTTGTTCTTTTAACTGTGTTGTATTGTGAGAGTACTTATATTGCGTCCCTCCCCTCTTCCACAGTAGTTAAGATCTAGGAATAATCAAAGATCAAAAAATTAAAAATGTTTTGTTGAAAATATTATTCAGTGAAAGGAACTTTACTTTCCAAGCTTCACTCTTTGTTTAAATTAAAATGTATGAAATACAAGCTCCTAGAAGGTTTCATTAGGACTGGTCCTAGTGTGGTCCACAGGGGTGGTTGTGACAGACCAATGGAGTACAGCACAGAGGTGCAAGTCACAATTACCTGCAACAAGGAGGCACTTCCTCAGCTGAATGCTCTCCCTGGCTCTGCAGAATCATAATTAGATGTGAAATTCATCTTGGGTGTCATATTGGATGGAGCTGTATGACGCATTACAGAAGATTAACTATTATATGCAGTTTATTTGTACTGGAGGGATGCCTACCTTCTACAGTAATTTCATATGAAAATGAACTCAGACTGGGGCAGTGTTCGTTATTCTAGTACCACCTTTATAGACAATGATTGTGAGGTTAGAAAAAAAATTAAAATCCATCCATCTCTACCCTGTGGATTTTACTAGCCATGAAAAGTCTTCTCTTGTGGCCCATTCAAAATTTGTGGAGTTAAGGCGTTTACCACTGGTTATGAAGAATAAGTAATATGTGAATGTCAACATGATGACATTTTAATTTTATACAGAAAAGCTGCTTTTGCAGCCACCTACTACCAAACCAAAATATCTTTGAAATCACAAAAGTTTCACATAACATAAACAGAAACTGAAAAAGCCACTGAGGTCTCTTCATGAACAGTGAGGTAAAAGCCAAAATTTTTTCCTTATATATAGAATCTATGGCAAATGACCTACTAACAGTCTGAGAGTTGCAAAGAAGGAAAGATGGTGAAAATTTTATTTAGTTAAGCTTTCTTGCATTTTTTACATAATCTCAATCAGAAATGGCAATCCTGGAGTATTACAGGTATGTAAAAAATGACTTCTGTACAGTGCAATAAAAAGTAGAGAATACTGTGGTTTTCAAGCTGGTGCCATATTTCTCTTCTTTCTGTTCTTTTCATCTTTTCACGGAAGATTGTCAAATGCAATATTATTCATTCCCTGAAGCCAGGCTATATAATATTTTCTTCTTCAGTAAAAATGAATATATATTTTTTCATTTGTTTCTAGCAAGTCTTAATACTCAATGCTATTTAAGCAATCACCTTGTGCATAACAAGACTTGTGCAGGAATTCAAGTCTTCCCCCAGTGCAACAACCCTGGCAGCCCTGGCAAGCTGGGTTGAGGGAGCCTGTATTTCCTCCGCACCTTTCCTGAGCAAGCTGCCTTCACAGAATCATAGAATCATAGAATCATTAAGGTTGGAAAAGACCTCTGAGATCATCTAGTCCAACCGTCAAGCCAACAACACCATGTCTACTGAACCATGTCTCAAAGTGCCACATCTACACGTTTTTTTTAACACCTCCAGGGATGGTGACTCCCTGGGCAGCCTATTCCAATGCCTCACCACTCTTTCAGTAAAGACATTTTTTCCCCACTGAGGCCTTTGTACGAGGACATTTGGGATGTCCTGTGAAAGGCAGCTGTGGCTAACTTTCACATTTCTAGAAGGGAGATTATTTCTTGCCTAGAACCAAATTGTGTGTCATCTGTACCCTCTTCTGAGTGTAATGAGATCTGAGTTCAGTAAGATTTCTACTCAAAAAGGATAAAACACATTAATGTTAATATATGTTATAATAGCGCAAATTAAGTTAAAACTACCAAAACCCACTAGACTTCTCAAAATAAGATTTCTACAATGAAAGAGATCCAATAGATATCAGCAATTTGTAAACTGACAGGTCACCATGAAATCAAAGAATAATTTTCTTCTAAAGGCATAATCCAAACATTAGACTAACAAATAAGAATTTTACTATTAATTTCAGCATATTTACTGAGAAGTTTTAACCAGGTGATTCAATTCCAGTGTCCCATGTCAGAATACTCTGATATTAACCTATTTATAAAAAAACAGATGAAGAACGTCACAAAATATTAAAATATTTTGAAGAGGGAAAAAAAAGAAAAGATCAAAAAAACTAGATAACTAGATATATATTCTGGCTCAATACAAATGTATATATTGACTCATTGAATCAGCTGTGGCAGCTTTCTCTGCCTGAATTCCCTTCCCTCTCTCTTCAGGGCCAGGTTCGTACTGAATATTTCTATTATAAGAGTTTGAACTTTTCTCAAGTGTCTGAGCAGAAGCAACTAAATTCTCTACTAAATGTAAAGCTTTGTATGATACATAGCTGAGGATTTAAAGAAAACATTGGCTTATTTTAAAAACAAAAAAAGGTGGCCTCTGCACCCAAACACTAGGATGTTTTAGTTGTTTTCTCTCTGATCCGCAAAGCTAGGAAGGAATTCTAATGAGAAAGGATTTCTCTGCCGAGACATTCAAAGCTTTTTGTTTATGGGGGCATGGAAGCAACTTGTTCAAAGGATTGCAGAACCTTCACTTATGGTCTTTGTCATAAACAGTAGGTAAGGAG
>VZTL01049794.1:0-25996 GCA_013400535.1 Scopus umbretta | reverse complement strand
AAAAACCAAAAAAAAAAGCAACAAAAAAAAACCCCAAACCGAAAGTCTTTTTTTTTTTCCCGCTGGAAGAGACGGGTTCTCCCGCCACGGGCTGGAAGGCGCGTTTAGGGTGATGTTGCACTGTGCAAGCCGCAGGAAGAGGAGCACCCCGCGCCCCTCGGGTGGGCAGCCCCCGCTCTGCGGCGTGCATGGGCGGTAGGGGCAGGAGGCTGCCGGAAGGTTCGGGCCGTGGTCGGATGCTTTCCACGCAGCTGGGGACTTTCTTGAAGACTGCGTGATGGCAACGCGTCACTTTGCCGCGGGGCCCAAGCAGAATACCTTTTCTCATTTACACAGATTGTTTAAGAGGCTGCTTCAGCTCCTAGACTGAATGATTATTCCTTAAGTATTTTGTGGATGCAGTGGAGAAAGTACTGGAAGTGTTTGCCTTGAACGATCATGAAGTTTCTGATTGGTGCCATGCGTGTGTGAGGGAAGGAACGCAAATTTGCAACTCATAAATCAGTGTTTGTTCCAAACCTGAGGTCTGAACATCACAGTGTGCTGGTTGGGCAATAGGAGTTTGCCTTGTGATCTTTGATTCCATACAAAATCACTTACGCAGACTAAAATTGTGAATGCTTGTGAGTAGGTAGCTGTGTTGAAGAAGACCACAGAAGAAGGAGTCACATGCTGCTGCATTCATGTACTGATGATAGAGTGGCCACGTTCTTGCCGGAAGCTCCGTGAGAGCGGTCTGCCAGATTCCTGAATATGATGAAGTTGTCATTAAACAGAAATCCTGAAAGTACGCAAATACCAGGATGCTTAGCCAGGTTCTCTCTGTTACAAGTGCATCCATGCATGCATGAGTTTTTTTTTTTTTTCCTTGTTAAATTTTCTTGGTATTCCCATAAGGACTGTTGCACTGAAGTGTGGAACTCGGCCTGATTGCATGCCAGGGAAACGTTTGAGCTTTCAAGAAGTTTTGATGGGTGCAGGTTGGCACTGGCTAGTGCCCTATAGCATCTTTCAAGCAGAGTGTCGTGGAGATGGGACACGTTCTTGCTGATAACATAAGAATGCGTGGACTGTGTCAGACCAAGGCCTTTTCTCCAACAGTGATCTGAGGTGGATATCTAGGAAAAAGTAGAAGAGCGTGGCTAGCAGTACAACACTTTCCCCAGTGCACCCCTAGAAACCATTTTCAGGTTGGGGATGGCCAGCTGGCTATTGTGTACAGCAGCTTGACGTAGCCAGAAAACCAGCCTGCTGTTCTTGGTGGAGGTGAATGTGTAAACTCAGTGTTGAGAGTGAGGACTTTTTAAGGAACCTAGGACTATTATTATACAAAACTTTCTTAGCGCTCTCTCAAGTTATATTTTTTTTTCTTGCTTTCACAATAGGGTTATGAATACAGCCGGAGTGGAAACCCTACCCGGAATTGCCTGGAGAAGGCTGTGGCAGTGCTAGATGGAGCTAAATACTGTAAGCAATTAATAGGTTCCTCAAGAAAGATGGCCGCGCGTGTGTCTCCTGACGGTGTCTACAGTAGTCATAACCTGGGGAGCAAGGACACTGAGGTGTCCGCAGCAGCTGTATCACAGCAAGGCTTTCACAGCCACTGACTACTGGTTATGGGCAAGAGCTGCTTCGTGGTGTGAAGAGTCCAACGCTTATTGCTCAGGAAAGTTCAGCTCAATCACTGGACTTTCCGCAGTGACTTTGCCTCCTCTTGCTGCATTTGATGCCTAAGCTAAACTGAATCCGTCTGTGTGCAGCAGCACTGAATGCAATGGGGAGGGGGAGCCCCGCAGCAGCTGTTAGCAGACTGCGTTACCAGTGTTCCTCCTGGGTTGCACCCTGTGTAAAATCAGGCTGCTGCTCTTACTGAATCCACTTAACGAGATAGCATAAGTGAGAGTGACAGAACAGGTTCCTTTTAAAAGCAAAGTGAGGAAAGCAAAGGCAAGTTTGACAAGGTTGTATCATATTAAAATACAGTCTGTGTGTCATTTATTCTTTTCTGTTTTAGGTTTAGCTTATGCTTCTGGCTTAGCTGCTACTTTGAATATTACGCACCTGTTAAAGGCAGGGGATACGATTATCTGCATGGATGATGTCTATGGAGGTACGTAAAGCACAATTACATTTTTGAACTTCATTGTGCAAATGATTAAATGTACCTTTTTGTGATTCTCATGAACTTTCTGAATTTCTCATGTAGGACCTTACTTTTCTTTAAAGCCTTTTCACTTGATGAGAACAGAGAATACTCCTGTCTGATTTTTTGGCGTTAGAAATTCAGACACTGCAAGATTCTACGGCACAACATGGAGGTTTAAAAAATACAGCTAACTAGTAATATATGCTCGAATGAGGGGAAAACAGCAACATTCTAGCCTTGCACAGATTTGTTTGCAGAGCAGGACCCCCTGCAGTCCAACGTAACACAGCTTTCCACCTTCTGGTATTTCTACTATTCCTTTCCTAGGTTTGACCCTTTACCAACCAGCATTTTGTCTGGACTGTTTCAGACAACTATTTCTGTCATCCTCCCTGAAAGCACAACTTGCATCTGTCTTCTGAATGCTTCAGTGATGCTGCAGTCCACTATTAGGTTTTGATCGTGCATAGTTTTTTTTGATCCATTCTTCCAAGAGACTTCCTAGGAACAAACAGAGTTCATCCACCTCTGCTGAAGTCCTTCAAAAGGTTGATGCCACCCAGAAGTCCGTAGCAGGGAAGTCTGCCAGGATAAGCTGTGACAGTCGGTGTCCTTAGTGCCCAACTTGTGTGTTTCACTGATCAGTGAAGTTTGCCTCCCTCCATCTGCTTCAAGGCTTTAGCACAAAGAGATCAAATCTGCTTTGTTTTCAAAGGAAAGTTAGAGACGCCAGCAACAGGTAGCGTCTTCCCAAGCAATAGCTGGAAAATCTTTTAGCAGGAGTTAAGACCTTTCCTATCACTAAGAGTGATTACTGTTTGCTAGTCAGTTCTCTGTGCTTGTGCTTGTCAAATATAAATACACACGTTTGATTTTAATGTCTCAGTTCTGTCATGCCAGATAGCTCTTCTCCAAAGTACATCCGGAGCCAAGTTGAGTGAAGGCAGCAGGAATCCCTACCAACAATCTTCTGCTTTAATTCATGGCCATCCCACCATGGAACTCGGTGGATCAAAGTCACTTGGCCAAAGCATATTATCAGTTCCTCACTTCAAGAAAGCCCCGTAGGTGTATTTTTCAAGCAAAACCAGTTCACCTGCTCATTAAAGCTTCAGCCTGTTGTGGTTTCTGAAGAGATTAATGTCATTGTTTCTTCCCTGAATTTTTTCTATACTTTTGTTACAAAGAGATTGGCTTCCCCACAGCCGGCCTTATTCAGTAGAGTTCACACCCCATGGCACGGTCCATCTGCAGATCTGCCACTGGCTGCCGTGGCCAGTATGTGTTCAGCCCCTTCATTCTCCCCTGGGATATTAGGGGCTCCTTGTCCTCTAAGTCCCTGCTTGCTTTTCTCTCAGGCTGTGCTCTTTTGGCTGTTCCTAGTTGTCTTTCCTGCTCGTGTTCCTGCACGCTGCAGCCTGGTGCTTTGTCAGCCACTTCCTTGCTGTTGCCTGTGCTGGCTCCTTTTTGCCATGTGGGTTTACTCCTCCACCATGCTTGCCCCGTGCAGCCTTTCATACCTCAGCCCTGTAATAGCAACCTTTGAGTCACTGGGTACTGACTGCTGGCATGTGTCCCTGCTCCCTCCAGGGTACGCTAGCTTTGGTAAGCCTTTAGTGCGTTTTTTGTGAAAAGCCTGGTTGGATAGGAAAGCAGTACTGCGCTTGCTAAGTCAAATGAGTCTGCAGTATTCAAGGTTGTCAGAAAAACAGTAAAAGAAAAGGAAAATCTTTGGGCAGTGCTGGAAAGCATATTGCCTGGCACGTGTTTAAGAGACACTGAGTTTTGGGAGGCGTGACGAGGAGCTGTAGGTAGTTGATGCCGCTGAATTCTGAGCCATTGCTGTAACTTCTCAAAAGGGCTACTTGCAGTGTAACCTCTCATTTCCATCTAAGCTTTTTTTGTAGTGTGTGATTATTAAAAGTATGTAAGACTACTATAAAGCAACTTTTCTGTGGTTTGTATTTGCAGAGTTGACAGCCTATGTGAAAATTTCCCATGCTTGAATAAACTTCTTGCAGCACAAGAGGGAATATAATATATAGCTTATTGTAGAAATAAAAATATTTCCTTGAAAAAAAAAATCATTCAGACGTAGCGTTCAGCACACAGAATCATACCCTGCATGTTCTATGACTATGGCTAGATGGCAAACTGCTGTTCTGCGTAAGTGAGTAAATGTTGAATAACCTTGGCAGAAAGACCTAATGAATTAATTTTTAATCCAGGCATTGTTGCCAGATAGTCAGTATGTTGCACATCTAGTGATCAACTGGTTGCTTCTGTTTTCTTCTTTTAATCTTTCCAATGAAAGGCTTCAAAGACAGAAAGGAAGGAAATAATCACTTTTTGTGTTCCTCGCTACATGTTTATTTAATGAAATGATAAGAAACACAGTACCTGGAGTCTTCCTCTTGATTCTTCTTCTCCCAGATTCTCAATTAATCTTGTTAAACAGAAAAAAGAGTTTGAAAATATGTGGTGGAAAAAAGTTATTACAAGTGGGGTGGGGGAAAGAGGATATAAAAACTGGAACCACTAACTTATGCATGGCAAAGGGCTGGAGGGAAAGTTAGAAGCAGGCAAACTAGAAGGGGTTTATTTAATTTTCTGATTAAAAGACCCACCCAACAGCTATTAATTGAAAGTATTTCATAAATAACTCTGATCCTGTATTCCCATTATTACTTTACCATGATGTTTAAAACTACAGCAATCTTTAAACTTTTTAGAAGTAAAAAAAAAACTAATGTGCCATTTATGGTGTACGACGTAAAACTGTACCCTCCTGACTTTCCGTGGATGCATACAAGAGACTGGAGGTCAGTAAAGGAAAGTTAAGGAAGTCGTTTCATTTTGTGTCTCTGATTTTTTTTGTTTTGTTTTGCTCGGTTTTGTTTGGGTTTTTTTAGGCACAAACAGATACTTCAGGAAAGTAGCCATGAAAATGGGTTTGAATGTAGTTTTTGTTGACTGCACAAAAATGGAATGCCTGGAAGCTGCAATTACACCAGAGACCAAGGTAGGGAAGAGGGAAATTGCTGAACTTACTTGCTTAATGTCATTAAAAAATTTTATTCTTGCTCTTGTTGTATTGGTTATGTGTGTCAAGCAGAGTGGGGCTGCAGGGGTGGCCTCTGTGGGGACAGGTTGGGGCACAGCTGGCTCCAAGAAGTCCTCACTGCAGGCCACTTGGTGATGTTTCTGGTGCCTCATTAAAAATGTTTTAAGGGCCAAAAACACCACAGAGAGAGAGAGAGAGAGGAAGAAGGGAAAGGTAAGAATCAGCAGAGGGTACATCAAGATCAGAAGAAGAGGAGGTGCTCCATGGCACTGGAGCAGATAATCCCCCTCTCTAGTGGAAGATAATTCAGCTGGAAAAGGCTAACAGACTTTTGGGCATAAAGACTTTCTTCTGGCTCTGTCAGGCCTTCTTCAGATTTGATACACTTACGTTTTCAAAAGCTTTGATGTTCTTCCCATTTATCAGTTGGTTTTGTGGAGAATATTACCTCCCCCAAGAAAACTTGCCTTTCTTCAGTAGGGACACTTCCTTATTTCCAGTACAAACCTACATGGGAAGCTGACACTCAACAAGTTAACTTCTAAAAGCACTTCTGACTTACGCATGTATCATCACCAGCATTGTAAAATCTCTAAACTGATGTTTTGTGTTGTTGAATTACTGCAGCTCGTTTGGATTGAAACACCCACAAACCCCACACTGAAGGTCATTGACATTCAGGCCTGTGCAGATGTAGTACATAAGCATAAAGATGTTCTTCTAGTGGTAGACAACACTTTTATGTCTGCATATTTCCAGGTAAGCACTTCCTTTGTTTACAGTTACCCCATTATTTCAGTGTATTCAAAGATGTATTTTTTCAAATGGAAGCACCGCCAAGGAACTGTAGTTTTGATCTATGCATTGTAAAATTACCTGTTCCATTTTTAAACACAACCCAAGTACTGCTGCTGTTTACCTTACTAAAGACGGTACCCAAAGTATTTTATAGCTAGCCATATACCAGTATGATACCAGCAAAACCAATATAGCTCAGCAGTCAAGTAAACACACTGAATCATGGTTTTCAGTTCTCACTGGTGGAAATCATAACAGGCCCGTTTTCTAACTTTGGCCTGTTTATACCAATTCTTTTGTATATGCTGTTTATGATCTGTTCTGAACCATTTGATATTCTGAAAAAGGTAGTGGAACAAGAAGTTAAAGCAAGCAAACTTTGTCAAATCTTTCTTTGGACAAAGTTATCTGTTTCTTCAATATTTTGGTGAATGTGTGGCTTAGATGTTTGTAATTTTGATCTTGAGCAACTGGCATAACTCTTCTGCTGTTATAACTAGAATACATGAAGACAATTTCTTAAGTTCTAAAAATGCTTTGGAACAATAAACTTTGAAGTCTTGTTCGTCTTAACAAGGGCTAGACATATTCATGTATATTTCCCTGGAGACCAAGTTAATCCCTTGTATTTTAGGTCTAAAGTAAAACTTTTTTATGAGTGCAAAAGGCAAGGTGTCTTTGTTTTTGTTAAGGGTACTGAGACCTTTATAAATTAAGAAAGCTTTACTGAAGGTGTTAATGCTTAGCTAAAGTAACACTTGAGTTTGTCTTGTACATACCAAAGGCTTGGTGATTTTCCCCCACCCCGCCCTACAATGTGAAAGATGTACATGAAAGAAGAAAAGTGAGCATCTGGATATATGAGCTAGTTAATGTATCTTTTATTGGCCTGGTGCTAAGAGAAAGTCAGTTGTAATGATTAATTCTAGGAAGCATAATAGGTAATGTTTTGAAACCTCTCCAGACTGCTGCTGATACACTGTACTAAGAAGATCATAATTTTAGAGTGATTTATATAGCAATATTGAATGTAAAAGGCACTGGTGTTTATGCTACCATTCTCCTGGCTGCACACTGGGAATGCACATTGTCCTCGTTCCTTGAATAGATGGATATGTTTAATATGACAGCATCAGTCTTTTATTCTAAATCTGCTTGCTTTGTTACCTTTTAACATATTGATACTCTTCAGTCTTTCTAAAATGTTTATATTAAGTGCAAAGTCCTTTACTTGGGGACTGATTAAAAAAAATAAAAATTGTTCATTACTTCTTGCCCACCAACATCTCAGTTTGCCTCACCTTAAAAAGAAAGCTGGGAGGTTAGGGAAGAGAGACCTGGCAAACAAGACCCTTTGCGCTTTCTTCAGGTTTTCAATTGTTCTTTCGGTGCAGTATCACCAATGCTGATATCTAGAAAATTATGCAATTTTTTTGCTTCGCAGACTGTGTTGAGGTCTTAATTTTCTAAGGAAATATAGTTTAGAGTAAATACCATTACTTGTCCCTGCCTCAGCTAAGCAATGTAGCTTTCCCTCCACCCCCCCCGCAATATGAACGAGCTGTATGTTAAATGTATTTAATCACTCCTCTCCCTGAGGCTGGTGGGAATTAAACTAGTGCTTTTAAATCACATCTTATTGTGGGTTCTTTTCATTTTTGCTTATCTTGCATTCAGTGCTTTCCTGTACTATGTTTTTTGTCACATATGCTCTCTCTCTTCCTTCTCAGGTTTTTGTGTTTAAGGTGTTAAGTTTTGTGTTAAGTTTTTGTGGGTTTTTTAGCTTCTCCACCTATTGTTTTCTGTGTTGGATCACAGCCTTTCTGGATAGCTTGAAATGAACCAGAGTGCACACAAGCTTTAATTGGACCTATTATTTTCATTTAATTTCAGCGTCCTTTGTCTCTGGGGGCCGATATTTGTATGTATTCTGCAACCAAATACATGAACGGTAAGTATGTGAGTTCAACACAACTCAGGCTGGCTAGTTAAAAGCCATTCTGGCTGTGGGCAGTTCACAAAAGCCAATGTGTTTGCCAGTAATTCTTAGATGGACCAGTAGAGGAGGTGGACAATTGAATAGACCATTAGTCTTTGTAGCTCCTAAACTGTCCCTGGGCGAAGGAATATTGACCTGACTTCAGGTAATAGACCTAGAGGCATTTGTAGCCATATTGGCTTTAATTTACTACAACAAAGGAAGTGGCTTCAGTAGAAGGTAGCTGCCAGAAATTATGTTAAGATTCAAAGGAGGTTTCATACAGCAGTGTTGGAGCCTGTCCAAAAGCACATTCACTGTGTTGGTTCCCAGACAGCCCAGACTTGGAGCTAACGCGACTGTAGCTTGCTGTAACCGCACGTCCGTGGTGGTGCAGATAGAGGTGGAAGTTTTCTAGCTGGTGCTCACTCTCACTAAGACAGCAGCCTGGTGCTGCTCCGCGGGACACACCTGATTCCTGTACAATGTCCTGCTTTCTGGCACTTGGCGGCGGGCTTAGGAAGTGTCTGGGGGCATGCGTGCAGCACACAGAAGAGCTGCTGACCAGAGCTTTAGAAAAAACTGAAATCTGCCTTATGATTCATGTGCTGCACAGGGAGGATGTCTGTAGCAATGAGAAGGAACCCAGTGTCTCGTAAAAATGGGACTGTATTAGCACCAGGACTGAGAAAATGGGGGTTTGTGGCAGAACCCTGGAGCAGATGGAGTGGCTGATTCTGTTCTTGTCTTCTTGCATTTTTAGGGCATAGTGATGTTGTAATGGGACTTGTTTCAGTAAACTGTGATGATCTCTATGAAAGGCTCAAATTCTTACAAAACTGTAAGTATTCCGTGTAGGAAATACTTTAAAATGAAATGTATTCAAATATACCAGCTCGTAATGGGAAGCATGTTGCACGCACACATGTATGAAATCTATCTAGAGAGGTAGCTTAGGCATTTAAATGTGCAGAAGTGTAAGTGACTGCAGAGAAAGCGGTAACACAGATGTAGGAAACTGAATTCTCTTCCCTGCCTTTCACTGGTACGTAGGGTGGCCTTATGCAAACACGGCAGTTTTCAGTATGCCTTTGTGGCTTTTCTCTCAAATAAAGTTAACGACACTGGTCTCCACTGCTTTCCTGCTTCTAGGAAAATGCTGAGAGCAGTGTGGGTTGTTCAACATTTGTTCACCAGGGGCTGGTGAGTGGGGTGAATTATCTGGTGGCAGATGCTTGAATGCAGGCAGCACTCTTCGCTGCAGGACTGTAATTCCCCTCTGTCCCTGCTTTCCCCTGAGAAGCGTGTGCCCCGCTGCTCCAGAGGGAGGACTGAGCTGCGGAGCCTCTCTCTCGAGGGCACCTCCCAGAGCCACACACTGGTGTGGCATGGAGAGCTCTGCCTGTGCTCTGTGCATCTCATGCAGAGGCAGGAGATGTGGCACATCCTGAAAGCATCAGATGTGGAGCAGCTGCGGTCTGTCTCCCATGTGCAACACCCGCAGTTACATGGGGCATGACTGCTTACAAAGTCTCTCTTTCGGTTACAGTTAAGACCACGGCAGAAAGAGCACAATCATTTCCTATATTCACTTGAATTTGTACATGAAGAGGGATACAAACGTTTAAATTACACATTTATTTAATTTCATCTAACTTGTGTCAAGTACCTCGGGGGTTTTTTAAACTCATTCACACATCAGAGGGTATGTCTAATGCAGAATTTTTGTATATAGTTTGATTTTAACAATTTTACTGCCTCTTCATTGTAATGAACAAATTTCTGTACAGTGTTCTGTCTGCATCCTATCTACAACAGGAATAAAAGTATATTATGTCTATTAAATTTAATCCTTGAGTCTTCAGTTTGTGAATTCAGCTCATTAATTGGCTTCCCATGTGTGTGAGATGAGGAAGACAGACCGTACCAGATGTCTTTCCACTTGTCTTGTTCTAACTTTAGAAATTTTGGAAATTGGGGCTGTATTTAATTTTACTGAAAAAAATCCCTTTGTTTTATGTGGAATTTTGTTTCAATTTCTGTAGCTCTTGGAGCTGTTCCATCTGCCTTTGACTGTTACCTGTGCAATCGTGGTTTGAAGACTCTACAAATCCGGATGAAACAACATTTCCACAACGCATTAGCTGTTGCTCGATTCCTTGAGTCAGATTCCCGGGTGGAGAAAGTCATTTTCCCAGGTAGGTTGGCAAGACTTCAGAGCAGGTGACATCTTAGAGTGAGGCTGGATTTGGGTACTGTAATACTACGTGTTGTTTGTGCACCCTTCACATTTGGTGACTCTGGCTTAGGTGTCCACCTTGGCAATGGGCTGTTTCTACATAGCTGACGATGAGCTGCTTTACCCTTTGAAGTGATGGTAATTAACTTAAAGCAACTTCTACAAATTTCAGGCTTGCCTTCACACCCTCAGCATGAGCTGATCAAGCGGCAGTGTACTGGCTGTCCTGGGATGGTAACCTTTTACATTAAAGGAAACCTCGAACATGCTGCTACCTTTCTCAAGAATTTAAAGGTAAATGACGGTAAATACACGTTACCTTGGAGGGACTTGATCCTGTCCTTCTGAAGGTGATAATGAAAGGAAGTGGTTTTTCTTGGGGTGAAGAGAGTCTTTCTCTGTACTTGCAAAGCTCCTAAAGTCTTTTGGGTGTAACCATCTCTAAATAATAGATTTTGTAAATGAGAGGCTAATGAGAGGGAAGAAAAGGATGTCTCAGCTCATTTGAAGTTTTTGTTTACACAGTAGGGTGTAGTGTGTGCAGGTTAGCCCAGGCATTTCTTCTAATAAAGGGCCTGCATACCAGCCTTTTGCAAAAATACCTGTAAGTATTTGAAAGCAGAGAAGCTGTGGCTGGTGTAATACTGTTGTAGTATTTCAAAGTAGTCATCAAGATAAAAACCTACTGAGAAATGAACATGAGTCTTGAAGCAAAGAGGGAGTCCCTCAGTTTGGAGAATGGTTGGTTGGTTGTTTTACCTAAACCATAGGCTCTTGCTTTTGTCTTTGCAATGTATTAATTCTGCCTGTACTCTTTAATGTGTTTGCTAGTATTGATCTCTAGTTAGTTTGCATCCTGCTCTTGTGTTTTTGCTGTTTCATTCTTGGAAAAACAAATCAGTAATAACTGACAAAGGTAAATTAGAACTTCCTTCTCCTCCATATCTTTCTTACTTGCCAGCTAATGTCATCAACTGAAAATTAAATTACTGAAAATATGCTTTTCCCACAAAATATCAGTTTACATGACAGCATTTAATCCCGGCACAGGACGGGAGAGAAATGTTGAAGGCAGTAAGTGCATTCACAAAAGACAATTCACAAATTCATGAATCTGTTTGGGTGCAGTTGGCTCTCTAGAAAGACTTTTTGTCATCCAGGAATATATGTGCATAATTCAAAGAGCAGGGCTAAAAAAACCCTTAACTAACAGTAAACATTTCACAAACACTGGTCCTGTTAGGCACTGAGAAATTAAGGCTGGTTTTCAGAATACTAAATTAACTGTCAGACCTGAGCAATGAGTGAAAAAATCTGTTCAGCCTTATGAGGAGAATCTTTAATGTTTGGGTTTTTCTCCGTCAGGTCTGCTATTTGTCAGCCTGAAAAGCATAGGTGTTAAACCTGAATATTGATAAGTGACGCTCAAAGAAGAGTATGTAAGGATAGGATAAAATCACTTCAACCTTAGCTGAAATTTTTGAGACCTGACTCTTATTTTGTTCAGGCAGCCTGCTCTATCCTTCCTCTGGACAGCATGAAGGCTGGTGGTGCCCAGGCAGAACCTGCTCCCTCATGTTGTGCGTTTTCCCTTCTGCTCTTCCTCCATTGCTGCCCATGCATTGCATTGTAGGAACTACTCCCAAGTTATTTCAGTTTTGCATCAGCATCTCTTTAGAGCCTTTTTAGGATAAGTCTATTCTAAATCTTAATAGCTCTTACCTGCTAAATGTACACTTTTTTCACAATGACAGCTAATACCTGTCATAATACAAAAGTTACTATAGAAAAACAAACCCCAGCCACTAAGCATTGCTGTTTCATTAACCATCTCTTTCTAAGCATTCGTAAACTTACACTTCTTAGGTTAACTTCTGTTTAATTTTTCCTGTAGGTTTTTGCACTGGCTGAGAGTCTGGGAGGATATGAAAGCCTAGCAGAGCATCCGTAAGTCATACTTCATCTTAGAAGTATAAAAAAGCTGCAGAGTAACAAAAAAGTTTCTGCTCTATTTTGATGGGAGTTCTAAAATTTTCTAGTACAAAAAGCTACGGTATTTTGCATATAATTGAGATTCAAGAGTGGTATGTTGTATAGCAGAAAACCCAGTGGCTTCTCCAGAAATGAGTGTGACTTTTGTGAATGGAAGAATGCAATGATGAAAGAATTTCCACGCTTCCTTGTTTTAACTGGTAGACTGAGATGCAACAACAAATCCAAGAAATCAGCATGTGTGAGTAAGTGGCATTGAGCAGATTTGGTCACGCTGTTGAGGAAAGAGGTCTGCCATTCTGCCTGCTTACACAGGAGGGCGTGTTCGGTATGCTACACCGAACTGCATCTGTCTCCACGTCGGGTAAATTTTGTGGGGATTTTAGTTATACTTAGTTGCCCTTGTCTCAGTTAAAAGGCTAAAAATAGGATTTTTGTGCAATTAGGTTGTTTTACTTAAATCCAATTTGCTTTTCAAGAAGATACATGGAAAGTTATGATTAAACATATGCTAAATCATTTCCGTTGCTCGTTTTAGAATAACAGCACATCTTAAAACACTCGAGCAGTTGAAAGGTAATTGCTTATTGGTGGGTGTCAGTGACTGAGTGTATGGGTGAAATAGCTTCTAACCAATATCCTCCATAACTGGAAAGAATAAACTCTTCAATGTAAGTGGTACAGTTTGACAAGTGATCTGAGAAACAGAAGTTAAAAAAAAAAGAAACCTGGAGATTTTATACTGGAGATTGTATACTATAGCTGTTTCTCCACGTGCTTAAAGTAGAGATTTTAGATACTGTTCTTCAGAAAAAAAAATTTAAAAAAAAATCTGGAAGGATGAGGAATAGGATTTTTTCCCCTCCTTTTTAATTTCCAAATTAAGTAGCCACTTCTTATTCATCATTTGTAGCTTGGAAATAGTCTATTGAAACACTGGGATACTCAAGTCACTGACTTCTCTGCAGTTCGCATAATTTACAGTAACTGATGATAGGATCTCTTTCCATCTGTGGGTTAACTAGCAGGTGGTGCACAAAAGGTGTAAAGTCTTTATGGTATTTCAGGAGATGCTGGCAGGAAACCAATTTGTTTGGTCTTTACCGATAACAGTAAACACTTCTTTGAAAAAAAGGCTATTTTTTTACCTCCAGGGCCATCATGACTCACTCTTCAGTGCCTAAAGAAGATAGAGAAGCTCTTGGAATCAGTGACACATTAGTTCGCCTGTCAGTTGGTTTGGAAGATGAAGAAGATTTACTGGAAGACCTAGACCAAGCTCTGAAAGCTGCAGTAAGTGGGTTGTTACCTTAGTGTCATCACCCTGAAAATAATTTCCTCTCTAGTCCTCTGCCTTTCTCATTAAGAACTAGGCAGAACTAGGTTCAGCACTACCGTGTTCTCCTCTGCCACCTCTGCATCCCTGCAGGTGTCTGCATCACAAAAAATAATGTAAAAAGTAAAGGTGTTTGAAATACAAAGTTTTGTCTGTGTGAGAGAACATGGTGGTATTGGTAGGTAAAGTATAAATTTGAGTCCTGCAGCGATTGTAGCGGATGTATGGTAGTTTGATATACTGTACAGACAAGAAGTTTTGTCCATACATTTTTCTCTCTATCTCTTTTTTTTGTTTGTTCTGTTTTGTTCCGTTTGGTGATGGGGAAAATCAGCAACAGTAACTCCATGTATTTCTATGTGCCAGCACAGAGCATGAAGACGATCTAATGATAAAATGTATCTCATTTATGAAAATAAAATTATCTTTCATTTTTCCTTCTCATTGCAGTTTGCAGACAATAAGGCTTGACGTTTAAAACCGGAACTTGGAATTGAATGTTGAAAAGGCTAAAGAAGATGACACAGAAAGCCAAATTGCTGATGATTTTCCTTTGATTTGCCTTTGTGAATTGATATCTATTTTCAATCCAACACTGGATTCCTGGGGAGCTCTCACTTTGTGCTGTTACATTTATTCTGCTGACGTCTGGCTGCACATGGGCTGTGCACTGTGGCCCACAGCCTGTGCTCTCCTGTGGGTCCATTTCTGTTGTATTGTAATCCTTTGGCTTTGGATTTATGGAGTCAACAAGTTGTGTTTGAGAGCAGCCATGATGCAGATGCAGAAATATTATTCTGGTTCTCTCAGTGGAGATTAGTATTTCTCATTTGCCACCCTAGTGCTGCAAGGGTGTTAGGCCAAAAGGATTGGTTTCTGTTACTGCACCTCAGGATGCACAATTAATTTTTCTCATATCTTCTAATATGACAGTCCAACTTAAAAACTGCTGATTTATCTTAGAGGTTGTTTTTTGTTTTTTTTTTAAATTAGGTTGAAAATGTGGTTAAATGCTTTTTCACCTGTTGATATTTTATGGAGCATTGAAAATGAAGCAAAATCTAATACTTGGTAAACAATAGTAACTTTCTAAAGACGATTCTTTCCCTTTTAAAAAAAAAATCATGTAATGTTGATTGTGGTAATAATTTGGTTTATATTTGGAGTGGGAATCATTTTAATTAAAATACGCTTTGAATTTCCCTGACATATTACTTGTTTGACATTTGTGTATACTACTTGGCATTCAAAATCAGGTGATAAAATTACCCTGGATTTGTTTAAATTTTCCTATGGGAAAACAACGTCATGAATGTCTTTACTTTTGTCAAGGGAAGAAAATATAAATTCCAGTGTATAACAACTTATCATGCAGTGTTCAGGCAAGGAATATTCAGGTCCTTCAAGGTGCTGCTTGCTTGGGGTAGGTGGTGGGCGGCTGCCTGAAGCGCCCTGCAAGGTGTCGTCTCTGAGCAGATGTCAGCCCTCTGGCCTGCTGCCCCGTGGCTTATCTAAATATCTGTGCTGAAGACCCACGAAAGAGGCACAAGTACTACAGGTATTTGTTACGAGACTGACTACACAGATCTTTCTTGGTAAAAACATTGAGTTTTCCCAAACTAAATGAAAATTAGACTTTCTGGGGGTGTCTTTGTTTTGTTTCTTTCTCAGATTGAGAGCTGACACGAAATGCGAGCTCCGTCACTTTCACTCGCTAGCTGATTAAAAACTGCCTTAGACTGTAGTACAGAACACCCTAACACATGCAAGTGAGCCGAGGGGGCTGTAGCTGCCTGCCAGTTGCCATGAGCCCCGGTAGTAGCCCGAGCAGGGATAACTTGTCTGCGGCTGCTGTAGGAGAATCAAGCCCTCAGGGCTCTGCATGGTCGGGGTGGAGGCTGAGTGTGAGATGGAAATGAATGTATTTCATCTAGCTGTCAGAGTAGTTATTCTGAGTCATTCTTGGTTAACCTGTCTGTAAGATCAGTGAAACATTGCAGGTAGCTTTTTATTAACGTCTACAGGATAAATATTGTTACCGTATTGTCTGGATTTGTTTTTAACTCTAAGCGTAAGCAGCACATCAGTGATAATTTCTGTGGAAAGACATCAGCAAATAAGGTTTTGCATATGTAATTATGAGTGCAGCTTTAAAAACCTTGACAGCTCCAGATTACCTGTGTTGGCATTTGTGCAGGCATGTGGCTCATTGGTGAGGCTGGCGGCTGAGTCGGAGGGTGGGAAGGGGCTACAGCAGGGGAGATCGACCGGCAGATGACCAGATGGGTCAGAGAGCAGCAGTGAATGCCAGCTGTGGTGTGGGCAGTGCGCTGAGATCCTAGGACCTGGTTTTGGGATGATAAAGCAGGTCAGAAGTGGTGGGGCTGTGCTTTGCACAGCAGTGGTAGTGGTGCAGGCGCGCTGAACCAGTGTCGCAGTGCATCGGTCTGCTCTCCCCGAGAGGGGAACCAGTACAGGGTCTGCTTGCAGATAACCGCAGAGCCCTGCCTACGTTGAGTGGCCCAGCACAGTGTCTGAGCTCAGGCAGTGCTTTAAATAGGTAAAGACTTGTTGTAATTTATTGTAATTAAAGTTAAGACTGTGCTTTCTATACTGGATCAATACAGCATTGTATGGAGTACAAAGATAATCCTATCAACCTGGCTAGACACTGTGCCTTCTGAGCAGCAAACAATTATGTGTATTGACACACAAACAGAATAGTCTTGATTATCTAGAATGATTAAATCCTGGGAAAACTGAGATGAAGGTATCTATACCAAACAAACACCTCATTTACTTATCTGCATTGCAGAGTATATCACAAAAGCACGTGCAAAATGCATAAGATGCTATAGAGGAGGTAGGCTGCTAGGTGGTATGAAAGTGAGGAGCCCTTGTTATTTTTGAAAAGCCAACAACTGGTGATGAAGAGTCTCAAAGGCATCATGGTTGTATTTTGTGAGCTAGTAACTCCCTCCACTTTAGTGAAAACTCTTCTCTTCCATGTTAATCTCTTTCTTAAATTTTCATGTTTGTGGTTACAACAGTTTTTGACTAAATATCTGATTTATTTTCTTTGTTCCCAGTCCAGCTATTTTTTGTAGTGTCTTCACTAACATGTATGTAATGGGTGATTAATATGGGTGATTTTGGACAGGATGAACTGAACAGAAGGATGTGTCTGCATCTGTGAGGAATGGATGGGGAGATGCAAATGTCCCAGGGACTGTATGGACCCTTAGGTGGCAGTGATGGGCTGGAACCCCCAAACTCCCTGCTTGTTCAGTGAAGCAATAAAAGGTGAGCAGCCCCCTTCCCAGGAGATCAGGAACCAGAAGTAATTTCTCCATTAGCCTTTATTCATTTGAATAAAGATCGATCAACATTTCCAAATTAGATCACAAATGTCAAAATAAGATTTCACAGAAATGTCAAATACAGGAGCTGCCATGCTGAAGTAATGCCTGTGCTTTGTTCATGGCTTGGTGGAAAGGGGACAGCAGAGCCCTGGGAGGCTGAACTGCAGGTCAGGGCCATGGAGGGGCCAAGAAATCAACACCACCCAGTTGTGGGGCAGGGAGTGGTGGTGGTGATGGGCTGGGTCCTGCCATCCCAGTATGATCTGCGGTCTTGATGTGGCTCATTTTGGTGGACCAGGGGCTAAGCTGACCCCTTCCAGCCTTGCTCCAGCTCAGGAAGTATTTATTTTCTTGCAATCAGGTGACAGGTTTAAGTGCTGCTACATAAAACAGCTTTACAGTCAGGATACCCTTCCTTCTGCTGAGGTTTTCCCAGGTCTAGCGCACAAACGTGAGTGCTCTGTTAACCACAGATGCTGTCTTTGCATGGACCACTCATGAGGGTGATCCTCTGAAGAGCTACGATTTGAGGGTTGGGGAGATCTGCTTTTGTGCTGGATCAGTTGGCCCTGCCAGAGCTGCCACCTTCTCCAGGCCAGGCAGGATACTCTCTGCAGCTTGTGGCAAGTTCAGTAAGGTTGCTGGGTGTTGTGTGCAACATTTTGGTTTTTGGTTTAATTTTTCTTGTTCCTCCAAAATCTTGGTTATACCAGGTCAGCAGCTAGTAAAAGCCAATCCATAGAAAGTCAGATACGTATGTTTTTCTAGTAACTGTGCAGTTGCTACATTGTGTAAGGAGCTTCAGGTCCTGATGTGGGAACGGTTGATCTTTGGCTGCTCGTGAAGGGGCATGAGTGTCTGGTTTCTATCAAAAGAATATCTACCACCAAATTAATAGCTTGTGTGTTTCCTAATTCTTCGGCTGCTGCCGTCTGCAGACATGAGTTTCCTTTATACCATTTATTTGGGGAAAAGACAGATGAAACTGCCAGCAGCTAAATTCTCAAAGCATTGTTCAATGATTTTCTTAACATATGCCATGTCAGCCTAAAGTTGGCTATAAAGTTGTCCTCCCCGCAGGTGGGGGCGTGGCCTCACATTGGCCCTGCCAGAAACTGGTCTCCTTATGGGGGGGGTTGAAGGGAATGGTAGGAGAATGCAACAAGCTGATTATACATCTGAACAGAATATAATCCTTTGATATCTTCTCTAAATATCCCTTCTTTCTATGACTGTCCTGGAGTCATCCCATCTGGTGCCTCTCACGGGCTGACTCCAGATCCATCATGCATTTCATATATCACGTTCTTTCTGAAGTTAAAAGGGTGCGTCTCATCCTTCGATTAGATTTTGCAGATGTGGATTCAGATTGCATTACACTTCAAGGGGAATTTCTTTTTTATGTTGAGGCCCAGATCACACTTCTATTGAATAAAGATTACATTTGTTCCCTGGAAAATCATTGTATAGCACTAAGCCTAGAAATAAGACCAATTAAACCAAAAGAAACTGCAGCCTACAAGGTGGCTTAAGGGCATTAGGGGGAAAGTGGAAGTGCTGTGGTGTGGCAGCTCCTGCACAAAATCCAGCCCAGGTATTGCAGGTCTGGTCTTTGCCCTGTGAATTTGATGTGATGTGAATCTGCATGGTGGGGGATGCCAAAGGCAAAATGGTCCTCGTCCTTACACTGGTGAGAATCTACCAAGTTGGGTGTCTCAGGAATAAATGAGAACAGAGTTGGCTTTTGACACTGAAAACTCTGCCAGTGCCTGCCCTTCCTCTTCTGTAATGTACCGACTCCCTGGCTCAGGTCAGAAAGCGAAAGACTAATGCAGAAGCCCTGCTGGAGCATGGCGTCGCCTGCTACAGAGAAAACTGGGCATATGCTTACCTCTGGTGGTACACATTTCGACGTGTTTCTCCATTTGGGGTGTCCCACTCATGCACATGCGTGAGCACGCCCGAGCAGAAACAGCAGCTCACCGCTCTTCAGCGAGCCTCTACTGTGACAGCTGCAAGGAGGTGGTTTCTGTTAGAAAAAGCTAAATCCTGAATCACAGAGATCGCTTCATTTTTGCTGCAGGTGCGGCTCCTGCCTCGCCGGCTGTACCCACCTTCTCCCGCTGTGCCCTGGGTGCTGCCGGTGAGTGCGGCTCATTTGCTCTTTTCTGGGCTTGGCTGTAAGAGTTAGTGGGCTGTGCTGAAATCAAATGCCACCTGTGCAACCTGTGCTGAAAAACTTTGGACTAGAATGTCATTTTAATCTGTATACAAGAGTGATCTCTATCTGGCTGCTTTCTGACATTTTTACCATCGTGAAGGAGAGGAGATGCTGCTCTTCCTGTACCAATCAATTGCCTTGCACCAAAGGTAGATGTGGCTTTGAAAGCCCTCTCTGCAGCCAGGAGGGGTATTTGGAGAAAGTACTCTGTGGGCATCTCCATCCCAAATTGCCTGTGGAGGTCACCAGGAGCAGCCAGGGCACACCGCGGCAGCTGCTGAGCAACGTGGGACCAGGCCAGCGGTGACATCCTCCGTGGGAGGGTTTGGGATCTTTGCTCCCCATCCCTGCAGTGCTGTACAGAGGCAGTGCCTGGCTCCTGGTCCCCAGTGTTATAAATGGCAGCAAGTGCAGGAGCCAGCACCTCCTGCGCTCTCTCCCAGCCTCAAATTCCCTTAACTTGAGCTTTTTTTGGCATTTATTGGCTGCAGTTGCAATTGCAATCATTTGATGAAGGGCTTTTTTGTTTTCAAGCCATAGCACAGCCAAGAGCTGTACCACATTAGTCAGAATAGTTCTTAGAAACTTCCAGCTTCTACTTACAGGAAAGTTGCTGTAATTTAAATCCACTATTTGTCATAAATATATAAACTTGTATATATAGAAAATGTCAAGTGATACTGTGCATACTTTCCATTTCGGCAGAGACACCCATTTTGCAGATTTGCAGACTGGCCCTTGCTGTCACCACTGACCATGATCACAGAAATATGAAGATGCTTCATCTGCTGCTGCTGCTGTAGGTCCGTGTCACAGCACAAGCTGGGACATGGCAGTTCAGTATCCCGCATAGCTGTGGATTTAGTAGACTCGAAGGCATTAACTCCAGCAAAGCAGATGCACTTTTGTGTTACTACGGCTTCCTAACCATCGCAGGCATGTCAAACTAAACTGAGTTTGAGACTGATAAGTGCTTCGTAATTTTTTTATCTGCTGTTGTGTGCAGTAACTGACTTACAAATGCAATTTTTGTTCCTCCCTTTTATCGTCTTCCATTAGGAAAATACCAAATCTTTCATGTCTTGTTAAAAAGCCCGGTGTTGTAAAATGGAAACAGAGCTGCAGCTCTTGCCCTGCCAGCCTCACCGTGGCCCAACCCAGCTCTGGGTCCCTGGGGTTTCCCTCTGCTCTGCTCATGCAGAGGTGAGAGCATTGCGGTCTCCGCAGACACCCAGGTCTCTAGGCAGTTGCCAGGGTTGGAGCCACATCCCCGTCTCACTGACTGGGTCCCTGGGATGTCGGAGGAGGGAGAGGGATTGAAATATTGTTCTCCCAAAGCTTTCAGCCGTCCTTCCTAGCTCTATAAGCAACCCTGAAAATTTATTTTTCCTCTATTGCATAACACATCTTTCACCTGTTATAACATATTCCTGCTTTATTAAACCACATGGCTGTGTAACTGCCCGCGTTTCCTCCCCGTGTGCTTATCTACCCAGGTGTTTGCACAGTATCTGGCACTGCTGTCCCCGAGCCTTACCAACGAGGGCATTAGCCTCGGCTTGTGTCCCCTTTCTGCCCTTGTCTGGCAGCTGCTCTGCACCCCAACAGGCAGTGGAGCACTCCCCAGAGCCGGCAGTTGCTCCCCGCAGAGCAGGGAGCTTTCCTCCCCTCACGTCAGGAGGAAACAACTGTCCTGGCTGTTTATTTGTTGCCCACAAGTGCTGCTTCCTCCAAGGGAGGAAATGCTGGACTTTCTTGGTGAAAGTTCTCTGGTTCAGGTTGGGGCTGTCAAGGCATTGCCAAGGACAGAAGTGGGAAGAAAGGGAAAGATCTGATGTAAAAAGAGATGCTTTGAGCCTGACACCATTCTCTGAAGAAGTCCAATGNAACGTGTGGATGTGACACTCCAGGACATGGTTTAGTAGACATGGTGTTTTGGGTTGATGGTTGGACTAGATGATCTTAGAGGTCTTTTCCAACCTTAATAATTCTATGATTCTATGATTCTATGATTTTTATGTCCCTGTGGAGTGGGAGCAGACATTTGCCTCTCCATCGCTGCCGTGAAACCAGCTGGTCCCCCGCCAGCCCTTTCCACAGCCCCCAGCTCGCCTTGCACCCAGGACTGCACCCCCTGACTCGTGACTGCTCACCCCCGCTCTAAGGGTGAGCGATGCTCTCGCATCTCCGACATGGGTTGCAGAAATGGAAACAAGAACATATTTTTTTGCAAAATGGAGAAGAGACTCCTGGCTCTCTGGGACCTTGCAGCACTGAGCTGAGTCACACACAATTAAAGGTGGTGCCTCTTTGCAGTGCGACTCTGCTATTTACAGGAAGAAAAAAAAATCCAGTTAGCAGCGCTTATTAATTGAGAGTATTTGATCTATTAACAACGAAAATTCATTTGCCGATCGATGCACAGTACTTGAGAGAGTGAATACGAATTAATGACTATAGATATTGATACCTTTTAGAAATCACAAAGGATTCTGCAATTATTTCCTCTCATTCTTTTAATTAGGTTGGTCAATAGAAATTTCAGGTACATTTCTTTCATGAGGAATGCTGAGCAAGCTGCTCTTAAAAAGCTTAAAAATCAAGTCTACATTAGTGTCTAGAATTAATGAAGAAACTGGAGCACGTGGCTAGAATTTCACCTGTATCTTGACTAAATATCAAGGTTATTTGGAATGAATAAATTAAGTCTGAACAGCTTTCAGTTGGACGCAACAAGTGGGAGAACTTGAAGCTGCACTAATGTGGAGGTAGGCACAAACGTGCCTCATTTTTCTCCTCTGTTAATGCTGTGTTAATTTTTTGAATGGAATTAAAAAAAAAAAAAATTCCCCCTACTTTTTTGTCTAGTGCTAACATGGGCTGCTGAGGGAAGATCCCCCTTGTGCTCCTCTTCTGGGTCCTCATCTGCTCAGGTACACCACAAATCCACCTATCATACAAAGTCTGCAATAGCAAAGATGCTGAAGATGTGACACCTTGGAGGCATTGAGAAGGTTTATCAGGGCACCAGCAAGACACGTGTCTCGGATAACGCTCCAGCTTCAATGTGGTGCTGCATTGGCACAGAATTAATTCCTAAATTACCAGCCCTACTTCACATAAAATTCTGTTTTTTTCCTGATTTATCATCTCTGCAATTATTAAAACTAGACAACATTTATTTAAATGTATTTCTAAAGTATGTAGAAGCATATGTTGGATCTCAAATCTGTGATTTTCAGAGAAGCACAAGAAAATGAAGACCACCAATTCTCTGAGAAATTGGACACCTACATTTCTGAGGTAAATCCAAGCTTAAACAGCATTTTTCTCTTAGAAAATGTGTTGCAGTTCCTAGTGGCAGCAATATTTATTCAAGGTACAACAGTACCGAGTTCAGATCGTCTTCCACATTCAAGAGCAAATCCCATCTGGTTTCTCAGACATATATTTTTCTTAACATTGTCAAGTAACTGTCCATGATCAGTTTATTTAGATTTGCAAAATCCTCACTCTGGAGACCACTATATATAGCTGAGACGATCATGCTGGCAGCAGCAATTTCGACGTGAATTCATCCTTTGGCAGATGAGCTGGAAAGGATCCTCTGGGGTCCCGTATAAGGAGCAAGAATATCCACTCTGCTCTGCAGCCCAGCTGTGAACCTCATTTAATGAGAAGTTTAGGTCAGTTCTACCATCTGAGCGCATGCAGTCTTTCATCACGTATTTATTGGTTTTGAGTGCATGAATTATTTGCACGTCTCTCTTTCTGCCATATTGGCATCCCTTCACCCCCCAACCCTGTTGTGCTACTGACCTGGGGGTAAGGCAGAGGGGTCAGGGCCAGGGGAGGGGATGGGACTTGTTCTTGGTCCTATCAAGAGAGTGATGAACAGTCTAGGTCTCAATCAGGCCTCACAAATGCTCAGTTAGGGTGGGTATTTCTTGGCAAACCAGCAGCACTTGGAGTACTGCATAAAACTGGCCTCGGCTTTGCCTTTTTCAGCAGCTTAAAGCATGCAATGGGAGAGTGATGGGGGCTGGAAGTCCCGTGGGCAGGGCAAGGCTGGAGCTGACAGCCACCACGGCACCATGATGGGCTGGAGCTGGAAATCCCTGCCTTTTTACAAGTCCAATGCTTAAAGAATTCTGAGTAAGAGTAACAGGAGATTGAAACACCGACAAGGAGTTTTATGGTCTGATAGCTGTGTTTTAAAAACCACCTGACACACTATGGAAGAAAGCAGCCAAGCCCTCTAACTGGTTGCACTTTCCCTTCTTTAGGTAATTTACTGATTTGGACAAACTCAATTTTATAGGCAATCCTACAGACTGCATTTCCTCTCCCAAGAATGTGAGGTACTCTTTTACTTTTTAGAAATCACAGCACCTGACTGCAAGATGGGAACGGGAATTTTGGCAGTCTTCCACCAGTCTGCAGGTCTGCACCCACAGCTGGAGTGGGGCCTCTGCGTCAGTTAAAATATATACATACATTTCCCCCCAATGGACCTTCATCCAGATCAGGGAGAGGGGAACGGGAAGAGGCCATTGGTGCTGGTGGTGCTGGTGCCATCACAGAGTGTCTGCAGATAAATTGATTCCCTTCTTGCTGCGCCGTGGAGTTTGGGTAGGAAAGTTTAATAGTTAGGGTGGGTTTTAATATTTCCATGTCTGCCTGTATTTCCAAGATGCCTGTTGTGTTCTCACCATGGCACAATTACTGACATCATAATTACTGGCTTTAAAAGGCTTCATGTGTTTCACAAAAGCAATATGAAATCTGTGAAGAACGGAGCGAAATTCCATTTCAGTTGGGAATATTTCCCAAGAGAGCATGTCACAAAGGCTCTAAGAATGAAGAAAATCTTTATATTTAGATTATATTAATCATTTATCTCTTCTCTTCTTCTAGGCTTCCATGAGGACAGATGAACGTAAAAGGAATTCTTTTGCTTGGACACATAAAGAAGAGCAGAAACAGATCAGTTCCGGCCACAAGTAATATTTTCTGTTCCTGGGCTTCATTTCAGAATCAGTATGCCTGCTTTTGGTAAGTGATTTCATCCAAGCAGCAAGTTCACAGCTAGTTTCAACAACATGTTAAGATGAGGAAATGGGAAGTTTAGAATTAAAATTTAGAAATGCTACCATTTGAGATATCAAAACTAGGATTTGTCTGAAGAGAGAAGTATCTAAGAAACTCAAAGTAAGACACTTCTTGTAGTAAAAACAGAAAAGATAATGAACATGAAAGGAAGCAAAGATAAAGAATAATATAGGTAAAAACAAAAGCAATCAGATATCCCAAATCCTAAAAATTTCCCCAGATTCAAAATATTTAGCTCATTGAACGTAATCTTGTCTTGTTGCTTTTTAGATGGTACATGTTCTTGAACTCATTTTGTATTTCCTACAGAGGCATATTCTGACTGGCAGCCTGAGGTCTGTGGTAGGTTTGGCTTGGCAATAATATCCTTTTACATTCACCGCTTCCATGAAATAACAACTGCACAGTGAGTTCTTACTGACCCAGGTTCAACAGCCCATCCTTCTGCCTAGTTCTCTTTGCAGACTCCCCAGTACGGCCGTGTAGCTGATGCCTCACATGTTGCAAACTCACATGAAAAACGAAGCTAATGAGCTTCACGACTAACTCAGTTAAATCCCTTCTATTCTTTATTCTTTTAAATGTGCATTGCACTGTTATTAAAACTCTGTTCTGATTTGTTGAGCTCCCTTTACAGCAAACACGAAGGCAGCTGCATCTTTCAGCATCAGGAGGTGCCTGTGCTTGTTCAGTGCTTTCCTTCTGCATAGCATTTCTTGTCCTGCATCTCGCATGTTTGCTTCCACAGACAGGGGAGAGAAACTCATTCACCAGTTTCCCCGTGAGGAACACTGCCTTCCTAAAAGAAATTAATTATTTTTTAAAAGGAAAGAAAAGTTTAACTAGCAAATTCAAATCCACTGAGAAGAACAGCCCTGCTTTTCTCCTTTCCTCCCTCCTTCCTTCCAGAAATGTCTGAACTTGTGCTGGTGTCCTCCTTCATGTGTGGGTTTTCATTGGTGCTGTTGCCTTTTCCAGGTGCTTGTTGTGAAATAGCTTCAGTTCCTAACATCAAACCTTATGTGAGGGCTTCAACACTGAAAATAATTCACTGAAGCTTTAGCTGAAGTGATGTCTTTGTGAACAGCCACAGCTCTGCATTAGCAGCACTGCTGCCTGTCCCCAGCATGAATTTCTCTAAGCAGCTTCTCCTGAAGCTCTTCCCTGGAGCTCCAGGCACATCTCTGGCAGGAGTCTTTGCATTTCCCAGCAAACTGGTGCCACCGGAGCCCTGCCCTTGCACCTCCAGTCCTTGATGAAGCAAACCAGAAGATGAAGGACCCCGAAGAACTTGGTGGGACTCAGTTCAGCCTCAGCATTGCTTGGGAGAAAAGAGAAATCTGGACACTCCTCTCTGGGAAAGGGGCTTTTCTGCCCCAGGCTCTGGACTGGGCCAGACGGGAGCTCCAGGCTGTGGGTAGGCCACCTGGGAGGAGGAAGGCTTCCGCACTGTGGTGCATATTGGTAGGTTTTGGGGGTTTGGGAGGACCAGAAGCAGGAGTGAATTGAGTCTGGTCCACGTTAAGCACTGCCATCCTGCAGCAACAGCACGTCTCCGTTAGAGATTGGTCCCGCCTATGCTCTTTGCAAGCAGCTTGCCCATGGTGCCTATAATTTTCAGATATACATTTCAGGTGGCAAAATTCACTGTTAATCCCTAATACTGAAATATGTTGTTTTTTAATATTGTACTTGAAAACCATACTGAAGTCTATCTTTGGCTTGCTTTTTTTTTCCTCAGAAACAAA
>VZTL01049790.1:25407-46735 GCA_013400535.1 Scopus umbretta | reverse complement strand
TCGGGTGAAATCCTTGAAGAAGTCCCTCCGTCAGTCATTCAGGCGGATCAGAAGAAGCCGGGTGTCCAGTAGGAAGCGACGAGGAGGTAGTGGAAATGCCTCAGAGGTGAGGGATCCACCTTTTTGGGGTCTTGTCTGATTATAGTTAGGAGTATGCAGAGTTCTGATTAGACTGCCTAGAGCAGGAGGTGCTCTGCAGTCCTCTATGGTATCAGTAATTACCCGTATAAGGGCAAAAATGGCAACTTCTGATGCTGCTGTCTGTGAGATAAAATAGTCACATTTTTAGAGAAAATGTACTGTCTGTAGTTGAACACATGATGCAGAATATACCTGTTCATAGGTATGATGGTGCTTTCCCTTTCTCCTATTATCTCTCTCTCTCTGCTATGTCTTTGCCTGACTGACAAAGTGTCTCCTCATCTTTGAAGGTGCAAGAAGCAAATGCCAAATTTGACCAAGATGCATTGCAGGAAATGGAACTGGCTCCAGTCCAGCGGAAGATTGAAGCCCGGTCTGCAGAAGACTCTTTCACTGGCTTTGTGCGCACCTTGTATTTTGCTGATACCTTCTTGAGAGACAGTGAGTACAAAAAGCATCTCTCTTTTCTTCCAAATGGGTTTTTCTTCCTTCTGCCAAGGAATGTATTAGGATTTACTGCCAGGAAAATTCGGCACCTCCTGTGTCCTACTTTGTGCTATGCTGAAAAACTAATATAGAACAAGAGCATATGTTGTCATGCAGAATTGTTATTTAGCCATTCTGGCTGCTGCCTAATCCAAGGCAAATAGTTGTTTGTCTTTGGAGGCAGCCTTTATGGTTTTCAAATGTGCTGGAATGACATCTGACTTTTTAGTATGAGCTTTTCTGTGTCTCATTACTCTAAAGTTCACCCCTGCCCCCAGCAGAGCCTTTTAGTTTTGGTGAGGGTGGTGGCTGGTTGTGCATCAGAGCCCAAACTGATATCATGCACAAGTTTACTCTGCTTGTATGTGATAAAATACATGAAAACTGGATGCAGCAATTGTGGTGTCTGATGGAAACAGCACTCTGCTCCCTTTACATGCCATGCCCTTTATCAGGGCTGCTGATGGACACGTACTGGGAAAAGAAGTGCTAAGAACCTATAGTTTCCCTGGCAAGTCTGTCCTAATATAAAGATGTTTAGGATGTAAACAGGGGAGGATGTGTAGAGCTAGTGGAAAGCCATTATCCAAGGATATTGCAGATGGTGCCTTGCTCATCAGCCTTCTTGTTGCTCCAGGCTCCCGCCACTGCCCATCCTTGTGGGCAGGCACCAATGGAGGTACAGTCTATGCCTTCTGTTTACGTGTTCCTCCAGCAGAGAGGAGGATGGATGAACCTGTCAGGGCAGAGCAGGGTAAGTATGCCTTGTGAAAGCAAGGTCCTAATGGATCTGAGCTATTACTTGTGTAACCAAGAGTTACATACAGAAGAGCAATGTAGCTCAGTTACTGCTGTTTATCAGTGAGAGTGGAGCTAAATGTAGCAGTGTCTGAGCTAAGTAGTGCTCACTGCAGCTGAGCAATGCTCACTGCAGCAGCTGAACTTGGAGAGCAAGTGAGCTGCAGCACTGCCTGACATGCGTTAGCCGCATTTCCTACTGACTTCAGAAATTCAAATTTGTGTCTGCTGTCACTGAAGTTTACCATCAAGCCTCAGCGCACATGTACCTTATTCTGACAGTTGGACCTGCTATCTTTATGTATTAGTAGTTACTGTTTAACATGAACCAGTTTGGTCCAAATACCCTTTAACTACTAAATCTTTTTAGGCAGGGTTTCTATAGCCACATTGTATAGGTCTCCAGCTCTGAGAGAATGTGAGTGAGGTGCTAACATAGTGTCTCTGACTAGACTCCTGTTTGGTTTTTCTGTTTGTTTATTTTCCTCCTTATCTTGCTTGTCTAGCCAAAGAGATTCAGCTGATGCACAGGGCTCCTGTTGTGGGTATACTTGTCTTGGATGGACGCAGCACACCCCTCCCAGAACCTCTAGAAGTAGCACATGACCTTTCTAAGAGTCCTGATATGCAAGGCAGCCATCAACTGTTGGTGGTGTCTGAAGAGCAATTTAAGGTAAGTCTCACCCAGGAGGTGCATAGGGCCTGCACATAAAATCTGCTAAAGCACCAGGCAGTGCTCAGTGGACAGATAACTCTTGGGAGTGCTGATTCTTCTGTACCTGAATAACACCCCTGGGACAGCGTTTCTTTTTGGTGCAGTCCATAAATCAGGTGTGTGCTGACAAATGGGGTATTCGGCATAGTGATTTACATGCTGAACATAGCAATTTTATTCCTATATTACATTATACTCTTTGGACAGGGCTGCTTCTGCTTTTGAGAAAGAGCTTTTGCTGTGGTTAGTACAGAAACAGGAACTGGTAGGCATTTCTATGAAGCAAGTAAGAAGCTTCTCGTTTTGCACACTAACTGGTCAGCATAGAAGACTTGGAGTAGCTTGCTGTAGACTGGCCCTAGCGTTTTAATGCAGAAGAGCACGCAGTTAGTGTAAACCCTGTTCTCTTTCTGTAATAATTTGTAGCCAAATATGGAGCGGCTTTGAAAGAACTAGGGGACAAATGCAGTTTGCAGCCTGAAGGGTAAAACTTCTTGATGTCAGAACAGAACAGATTCTAACGCTGACTGTGGCCGATTACTTCTTGTCCCACGAGCAGGGGGCCAGGTTGACTCACATTACACCTGTGTGTATTCACTGTGAATGAAAACATTGTTAAAGGAGGGAGCAGCAGATGTCCTGGGGTGCGGCTGCTGCCATTGTGCAGCGAAGAGATGTCAGTGTCTCATTTCTGTTGACAGGTATTCACATTACCCAAGGTTAGCTCCAAACTGAAGCTCAAGCTGACAGCCCTGGAAGGCTGTAGGGTACGAAAGGTGACGGTTGCGAACTTTGGCAGCTGCAAGACTGACGATTACAGCGAAAATGACCTGGCTGTCCTGACTAACCTGGGAGACATTCAGATCATCTCGCTGCCCTTCCTCAAATTACAGATCCGCTACCCTTGCATCCGCAAAGAGGATGTGAGCGGCATTGCATCCTGCGTCTTCACCAAATATGGCCAAGGTAAGGTGTGCTGTGCCCAAATCATCTACCTCTCTTGTGTGTTTGAGACAATGGAAAAGGAATTATTGGGCCTAGTTTAGAACTGTCTGTGTATATATGTGAATATTACATTAACACATCCATTATATGTTTCTGGCCAGTACCAGTTGCCAATGGGTACTGACATGAATTAGCTGAAGCAGAAGTGAGTTTATTCCATTATTGTTAATGAATACACTAGTTTTCAGATAACAGGTTGGATATGCCCCATAGGTACCTTCTACCTGGCCACCCTTCTCTTGTCTGGAGTCAACAGAATGGCTCTGTAAGCAGCAGGCACTGGGGAAATGGCTGTATTGTACCTCCTATATATGCCTGTGGCTCAACATTCAAATTGCAAAAGTGGGATTCAACGTCCTACGACTCCTGAAGGCAGATTGCTGCTTTGCAGTTCAGTTTTTACATCTTTCTATGCTGCTTTTCATAAGTGTTAGCACAGGACAATACAGTTACCTCTCAGCATAATCTTAAATTGCCCAGTCTCTAGGCTAACCAATCCTTGGGAAACTGTGGTAATATCTTCCTCAATGATTATTCCTCATTTACATAGGAGGAAATGCAAACCCTTTCTGCCAAACGCAGAGGATGCTTAGATCTGTTCTTTTTTGGATCACCTCTAGTTCTGGAACTGTATTCTTGGACTTGAGAATTGCTTATAAATTCCCAATCATCTGTAGGTTTTTATCTGATCTCACCGTCGGAGTTTGAGAGGTTTTCCCTTTCTACCAAATGGTTAGTGGAGCCCCGGTGCGTTGTGGACATGCCAGAAGTTACAAGCAACAATCATGTGCACAAGTCTGGCATGGAGAATGCTTCAATAAAAAACAGGTAAAGTCTGTAAAACTCTTGCACACTGACTGTGTCTGAGTAGTGAGATCTACTCAACCGTTTCCAACAAAGTTTTGTACGTTACAGAGAATGTAATCTTTCAAAAAAAAAAAAAAAAAAAGACTTTGAAGTCTTGTTAACAACATTCCTAGATAGATTGGCATGAGGCAACATCACCTTCTCCTAGGTTTTCCTACTTGCAGTACAGCTGGTGGGACAAAGTAGTGAAGTACTGGAATTGGTATCCCTAAGCTAGGGTCATAAACTGTAAGCTCTGGCTTGCTTTACTTGTTCCCTAATGATGTGTCTGACTGACACCTGACACTTGCATACTTCAGGGGCTGTGTGTTACTGGCGAGGCTGAACTGTTGCTCTGTGAAGGGAAATCCAGTGTTCATCCTCTCTTCTTGGAATATCAGCAAATAACAGCAGATTTGACACTCGTGTAGATCCCATAGGAATTTTATTCCAAAAGGTTAGAGACGTACTCTAGTGCCTGCAGACTTCTGCATCACCAGCGTGTGACGAAGCCCTTCCTACATTCTTGTTCAACAAATCATTTACTTAGGATGTATTGGAGGTTCCTGTAGCTGCCAAGAGTATATGTGAATTCTCTGCAAGCCTATGTCTCAGAGTCAGTGATTGTTTTCTGCATCCTTTCCTTTTCTAGGGGATCAGGAAGGAGTTTGGGTGACTATGGAGACGATGGTAAGCAAAAAATAACTGCACCAAATGCAGCATGGTCACATGTAGACCTGAAACATCTTTCCTATTGCTACAGTTGATGTTTTCTAGCTCAGAAAGGGGAAAGTAGTAAGCAGTGATGTGAGGGACACATTGTGACCTGCCTGGACACAGTAGTTGCTAGCTTTAAAGTAAGTTGCATGTGGCAAGATTGCCTTGAAAGGATAGAATGTAGTTTCTGCTGGAAGGAAGAGGCTGTGGGAAGATAAGGTCTGAAATTACAGATGAGATCTGTTAGCCAAACTAGTATTGCTGGAAAATACATTTCAGTATGTGAGAGGCTTTAAGGATTAGTTGTGAAGCATTCAGTAAAGTCAAAAGGTACTTAACAAGGGGAAAAAAAAATCCAGTTCTATTGTGGGTTTCCAAAACTGCACATATTTAATGAAAAAGGGAAAATATTGTTAGATAAAAGCTTTTTTCCTACTCTTTTTTTAGAAAGGAAGTCTGGGAGGCTGATGGAACATGCCTTACTCAATGATGAAAGTGAGTGAGCTGAAGTCTTGCTACCAACAGGGCAGGTGCCTTTCTGGGTGGGAAAAGAAGAAAACTGCTGGGAATTTTGTGGGTTCCAGTATTCAGTTCCAGGGGATCTGCAGTTACACAAGATTGGTAGAAATACTGGGTTTTCATGAATCAGTAGAAGTGAGGGGTTGGACAGATAGTCATGCCTTCAGGCGGGGGTTGTTCCATGTAGCTGCATCCACATAGCTGCATTCACTGTTGTGATAAGAGGAGGATCTTTACTTTCCAATAGGACTTGTGTAAAATGACAGCTGGAACAGACTGTTCCTTTGGGGCTCTGGTACACTGGGACTGGCAACATTTCCTCTGGCAAATGACTGCTTCAGTCCTTTATGCCAGCCTGCTCAGTAAAAACCTGGTACTGCTGAAGAAGCAGTGATATTACCAGGTCTGACCTCTGTGTTGTGGGAGGCAGGTTTTAAAGACTCTTCAGCTGGGAGGTGGAATGTGGCTAGGCTGCTGCCTGAAAGCAGATCTCCAGTGATATGGCTCACCGCTTTAACCCTCTGCTTTCCAGAAGTCCTGAAGGAGATCCAGAGTACTCTGGAGGGGGGCAGAGGGTGAGTATCAGCCAACTTCTGTTCCTAAGAGGTGGGGCTGGCATGGGAGGGCATTTCTAGTTGAAAGCAGGGGGATGCCCAACATGATGGCAGGGATCCTTGTGCTGGAATCTGGTTGTGTATATGTCCCACAAACTACCAAAGGGAAATAGTAAGAGAGAGGCAGGTTCTCTTTCACGTGTTGTCCCTTGACGTTTTTTATGAATAATGCTTTGTCTCTTTCTCTCCGAAAAGCAGGAGAGATCACATTCCCACATCCCAAAGGAACAGGACTCTGAGTATTCGCATACAGGTTTCTATTTGTGTCAACCCGTACTGATCTAAGGGCAGGCCACATGGGCTTAGTTGGTTGAGGATGGGACTCTGGAGTTTTAATCCTGGCTTGACACTGTCACTTGGACGTGTTCAGTATCTCTGCTCCCATTCCGTCTATACAATAGAGCTAAGCTACCACCATGGGTGCGGGGCTTTATCTTGTCTCCCTAGAATACTGATGTTCAGGTGACAGGGGCTACGGAAGTGTAGACAAAGGACTACTATTTGCAACGGATGCAGGAAGCTTGGTGGGATTGGTAACTGCTGGTGTGTAAGGATAAGTGACTGCCTGACATGCTCTGCTCTGCGCACTTCCTCTGGACACTACCTAATCCTGGTCTTCTGTCAGCAGCTGGGAGTGGATGGGATGATACTGCATTGTGATAATGAATCTTTCCTTGTGTCATTGCAGGAGCTATGCAGAAAGAAATTTGGCAAGAAGTCCATTAGGACGTGGACTAAGTAATGGAGGAGGTAGGTGAGGCTAAGGATATTTCGGGCTCAGTGAAGTAGCCAAAGGAAGCAGAAAGTAGAATGAAGTTTGTTTATAAAATTTAGCTTATTTAAACGCTTCGTGATAGTGCAGATCTCTGGTCTGAATTTTCAGGATGGGAATCTGCTGGCTGTGTGAGATACTAGCACTGCTCAGCACCTTATGTGCCACATGAGTAAATAAGCTGTACCAGCTTTAAAGGAAGAGAGGAAAATCCTCTGAAGGCTCCTGCCTGACTCTTTAATTTCACCATAAAGCAAGATGGAGAGGTAGCCAGAGCTCATAGCAATAATGAGTTGAGACTTACTAAGGACTCCCAAATAAATGGGTGTCTTCACCGAGCATAACGGGATGCACAGAGTCTCTCTCTTTACCCTCTTCCCTTCCTCTGTGCTTGAAAGGTTTGAGTAGTGACTACAGCAACATCTGAGTCTGCATTAATTCTAAAAACCCTTGAGCAGAAAATGGGGGAGGGAGGTTGCTATATTTTTATAGTTTCGTATATTGTCTTTCAAAATAAGCTCATATCTAGTGTATGTGCCTTGTCAGAGCTTTTGGGTCCAGTGTAAATTCTTGTAGTTGATGCAGTGATACACATATATAACATAATATCAACTCATTAGCTCTCATTAGCTTTCAACTTGACGGTTGGACTAAATGATCTTAGAGGTCTTTTCCAACCTTAGTGATTTCTATGATTCTATGAACTTCAGTTTTCTAAAATGGCTTTTGCATTCTTTTATCCCAAAGCAGATTGACCAGAATTCATCAAGGACTTTCTGGCATTGGATTGAGTGCCATAACACTACTGATTGGGCAAACCGTCCTTGGGGAGAGGGCACCACTGCTCCTGCATCGCAGGCTAGTGAGCTGCAACTTGCATGCCTGCCTCTGCCTCCCCTTTTAGTGCCTCATTAGGGACATCTCCTCTTGGAGCCCGCCTTGCGTTAGGACAGAAGTGGATCGCCAGGTCTGATGCACCACAAGCCTCCGAGTACATATAACTTTTAAATGTTTGCACATTTCTCTTTTCTACTAGGCTGGGTTTTAAATTATAAATGTTACTGCCTTGGTGCAGGATTTTAATAAACGCACACTGTTACCTCCAACTGGTTTAAAATTATTTTTTGTACAATTTTTTAAAATCGTATGGGTATTTCAGTTTTAACAGAAACATTTTAGAAATTTACTGTTTAAAAAAACCCCATTAAATAATATATGCTAGATTCCTGTGACTGCTGTATGTGGTATCTGAATGAGTAATTTTGGTTTTTGTTTGTTATGGTACTGTTGACTGGCTTTATGGATTTGGGTAGAATCTATTTTTGTAGCCATTCAAATCAGAGGAAAAACTAATTGAACTTGATTTTTGTTTCAACACTACATTGCTCTTTTTTGGAAATAAAACTCTGAATTCCCTTTTGTGATCCTTGTCTGCTCTCATATCTGTCCTTTCCATCAGCAGCTTCTTTCACACTGGCAACAGGCTCATGCCCACATACCCCTTGAAGGAGGTGGAGCAGTCCTCTCAGCTGTACAGGCAAAAAGCACTCCTGGAGATTGTGGCCTCGTTAAGCAAGGTGGTGGTTTGGAGAAGACACATGTGTCAAACAAGTTGATTGTAACACTGTCCTGCTATTCCTACATCGTATTGCCGGAAAACGGCACTGGTTCAGATTATAGTCCTCAGAAGGTCATCTACTAGCTTGTCCTGAAATGGCTTGGGTGATGATACACTGAAGGGAGAAACAGTTGATCTGGCAATGCTGCTGTACTAGTCAGCCAATGGATTTTTAATTGAAACTGGTGAAAGTCTGTGTAGAGCAGTTCGTTACTCTTTAAACTTTTTGGTTCCTTTGTCCCTGACATAACACTACTTTCTTCTTTTCCAGCTAAGAAAAAGAAAAGAGTATTCTCCTTATTTCTCTCCTGTAGCTTGCTTTTAGAACTATGCGAGTCAGTGAGAAAGAGCTAAGTCCTCCCAGACTGGGTGCTCTGCTGTCATCCTTGGCACACTTTGGAATCCTCTCCTTGGAAGCCCTCTTGTTTCAGGCTCTGTCTTTATCTTCCTGAGCAAGGCAGAGGGATTTCCTAGAGTACTAGGGTGGCACATTCTATTCTGCAGGAGAATACGGTTGCCGAGTTGCTGTTGCTCAGGTGGTGTTTCAGGCACCCTTCCTTCTGGAAGTATTGGTATTTCCTTTGAGACCTAATTTATTGCCAGTGAGGTTTGAGAGAGCCTTCTTCCCTACTCAGCATGGTCTGACAAACTAGTTTCCATTTCCTTATTTCTACTAGCTTCATTATTTCCTTGTTTCTGTTGCTGCAGGATTGAGGCTAACAGAAAGGTGGCCTGCTGTTTTATACCTCTTGTGCCAGGCGCTGATGCTGCAAATTTACGGGGAGTTAGTTACGGTTTCATCAGCAGCTTCTGAGCTGGTGTGATCCTGTGCATGTGCATCATCCTGGCGCACCCAGCTGCTTCTTTCTGCTCCTTGCAGATGGGATGATTTTGATGCCTTTTTTGAGTTTTTCGTTTGCTGGGGTTAAGTGGCATGGCAGTCCCGCTCAGAAAGGGCAAAAGCAGTTTGTAACTTCTCCCCGTTTTCACCCACATAACTTGAAAAATCTAATAGGTTCACTGAGACAGTTAGACACAAAAATGGTATCATAATTCATACACCTTAAAAGTGAATTTAGATTTAAAAAAAACACCCCAAAACCCCAAAAAACTTTATCCAGGCTTCTTTTTATTTTCCTGAAAACACAAGCCAGACTATTAATGGGATTGAGTAGTTTAGGATGTGTGCTGATAATGGCAGATTTTTCCTAGCAGTGCTTATTTGACACCTACAGCTGAAGTATTCACTGGAGTAAGCTGCTTGGCTTGTTGTTGTGAGCAAAGGTATTAAGAATCCTTGTAGAGCTGCCATGCCAAAAATACAAGAGAAATAGCAAGGGGGCAAAGCAGAGGAAAAATGGAACTCATGTGTTGTGCTTTCAATTATTTTCTGAGCTGAGCTGGAGAGGATGGCAAGGCTCATGACGTTCAGAGCTAGGTTATATTTTTTTGTGCTGTCAGAAAACCACTAGCAAGTAAAATCAGTGGTGGGAGTTCATAAAGGATGGAGTCTTCAATGAATGTCTGTAAGCAACTTTTGAATGTAATGGGGGGGAAAAAAGCCCTCTGCATCTCTCCCTTTCAGGAATTGCCTTCTGAGCCTTGCTGTTACCCTTAGTCTGCCCATCAGCTGACAGTAGTAATAATAGCCTGTTTCTGATCAGAGGGTTTAGCTGCTGCCAAATTACTTGAGTTTTGTGCCTACCTCTACTTTTCACTTGAACTCCTGTTGTTTGGGATCTGGTGGAAGCTTGCTGTCTCCAAGAGCTAATGCTTAATGCTTGGAAGCACTCTGAGAACTCATTGGCCCTTATTAAAGTTATTGCCAGTCAGGCTTTGGCAGTGCTCTCCCCTTCTCCTGCTTTATGCAGTCTCGCTGGGGTCTGGCACCGTAAAGCGCCCCTTCACTGCAGGAGCAGAGCTGCTGTTAACAGTGACTGCCAGCGCTTGGAAAAAAATCCTTTCTTATGGCTATGCTGGCAGCATGTTCTCTAACCCTTGCAGACCTGTTTATCTGCAGAGGGGAAAGTCTTGAATCACAACTAAAGAACAGCCCAAATTTTCCACATCTGAATACACATATTGAGTACCTAATATGGGATGCTGTTTTATAGTGGCCTTAGTTTTAGGTCAAATGCTTTCTTGTAATGTGAGCTCTTTTACAGGGTTGCATATTTGGTGCCAAAATTCTCTAGTCCTAGAAAAGCTTGGCCTGGGGCTCTTTTTATTTTTTTTATTGTTTTTCAATAGTAATGCAAGCTTTCCTCAGATGTTCAGCAACTGAATATTTGCTGAATTTGTCTAACAATTCTATTAGAAGAACAAAATGTTGGAAGGAAAAGTACTTTTCATCTTAGTCATAAGGCCTGAGGCATGTCTGGTTAGTGAGAGAATGAATTTCTTTTACAGCTTAATTGGTCTGTTTCTTAGAATATGGTTTGTATCTATTGCAGCTAGAATAAATGCATGCCTGGACTGTAGTCCTAAATTCAACCTGCAAAGCACGTCACTGCCTATGTGGCCTCATGCAATGGGATGTCTTTAGTAAGAGCGGGACTGGGATCTGTTGTTGAATTGACATGGCTGAAGAATGAGACAGACTTTAGTGGAAGTTTTCTTCTGAAGCCCAACTGTCCTTGCTAAGCCATGTTATTTGACTTAGTGATCTCTCTCAAGCAAAGGCCAAAGCTGTGTTTCAATGGTAGCTAATTCCCTGAGGTAAGCCAGGTGGAGGAGACTGGCTCCTTCAATAGCTGCCACAAGCCCTTGGTCACAGAAAACTTGATGCCTTCACTAACAGCTGCAAGCCCCAAGAGCTTGGATTATTTCCACACAGCACATCAACCTCTGCCTCCAACATGATGGTGATGGTGAGTTTGACAAGCTTTCCCGATTAGGCACAACTTAAAAAGAGGACCAGCAAAACCCTATGTGAAAAGGCTGCTGTAGCAGTAGGATGACCCTTAAGATCATCCTGCTGGTGATTAATTTGTTCCAATTGTTGCTTGGTTAGAAATGGTCCCTGTCAAGCAGAGCCCCTTGCCAAATGTGTCTGCATAATGGTTTCTGGTCGAGGAAGGGCCTTTTTTTTCATGTTGTGCCTGTGGAGCTGGGTAGGCCAAGGTGACCTGGTTTTCTCTGGTGGCAGTTACAAGCTCTGCAACAATAATAGTAAATGGTTGCAGGGAAAGAGGATTGTTTTCTCCGCTTAACTGGTTTATCCTTTAGTTAGTCTTCCTCATGGCATGGGAAGTAAACAACTGAAGTAAATGCTCTTCTCAGTGCAAGTGGTCATCTTCCATTGCCTGGCTGTGTGTAGCTGCAAGGCTGCATAGGCTTACGTGTCAGGAAAGAGGGCTGAGGCCATGGCTGGTGTCAGCAGAGCGCGGCGTTTCTTCCCTTCTTGGCTGGGTGTTCCACAGCCTTCTGAGAGGTGAGTCTTTGTTACTTTTTATGATTCCTGTCACTACAACCTCTGTTCAGAGACACGTTTCCAGAGTGGGAGGGCTGAACCTGCCCTCTCACAGGTGTTGCAGGGTCTCAGCCCTCTCCTGCTGCTTTGCCTCCAAGTCATGGCAGCCATGACGTAGGAAAACGTAGAAAAGTGCTGCCTGCCCTGCTCCCTGCCACCCTCCCTGGCGGCTCTGCCCTCACCTCAGAGCGGGATGTGGTGCCTTTTCCCACCCGTTTGCCCATCTCCCGGAGGCAGCAGAGGGCACTGCCTGACATGGCCACTCCTGTCCGGCTAGAAGGCTGTGGCCGTGCCCTTGGGACAGCTTCCCTGTGCATGCAAGCCCTGGCACAGCCATCTCTAGAGGTATACCGCTAAAAGGTTTCTCTTTTGTGATAATGGTGGAGCAAGGGCTATAGGAGTCCAGGGCAGTCCCAGGAAGCGCCTTTGTCCTCTAGAAACATGCTGAAGTGTCCTGGGTGAGGTCCAGAAGCTGTTCATGCCTGCAGCTGTTGAATGCCTTCTGAGCATGGTGTAAATGCATAGAATACCTCACTTTCCTGATACTTTACCCTCAAGCTGGGCCCCAATGTCCATCCCCTGCTCAGCAGGGGGTCAGCAATGCTGTCCCTTATACTGTCTTTGCAGCAGCCTCTGCTTTTGCTGCCTAAAAAGGACTGTGAAAGCAACAAAGGTGGGAGATGGGAAATTCAAGTGAGCAGTCTCTTCCACCACCAGCTTTGAGCGGAAAAGGAGACCACCCTGGTGCTGGGGGAAGTCATACTCTGAAAGGTCAGTCAGCTCTGCCAGGGACTCCGAAGGGACTGTTTTTCTTGTAATGAAACATTGTTGTGTAAACAAACTTCTCATTTTCCTCTTGCATCTCATGAAGATGTGTTTTTTTATAAATGTTGACTGAACCGTAGGGGTGGTAGGAGGATGGTTGCTGGGAACACAACAAAGGTAGGAGAGCTAAAAGGTTCCTTGCACTTGTGGCCTGTTTCAGTAGAGAGGGAAGTAACTAAAAGTTTGCTGGTTGACGGCTGGCTGAACATGAGCCAGCAGTGTGCCCAGGTGGCCAAGAAGGCCAACGGCATCCTNGGGGGGGAGAGGGGAGGGGTTGATGGTTGGAGTAGATGATCTCAGAGGTCTTTTCCAACCTTAACAATTCTATGATTCTATGATAAAAAGGTACTTTGATGTGTGGCTGTTACCACTGTACACCTCTTCCCCAGCTAAATGTGTGGAGGCTGCTGCTCTCCAGCTCTTTGTGGCATAGCTTTTGTGTCCAGAGCTAAGTTATATTTTAAAATGGCTTTTTGGTGAGGGGGGGTCTCTCTTTAAGATGTATGGTCCTGAACATATGCTGACAGCAGTCAGGGAGAGTCACCCTGGGTAGGAAGGACCTGTACCTCCATGGGCAGAGCCCAGCCTGTCACTGACTCTTCCCCTTCAAGAGATACGGATCTCTTCTTCTTGTATGCTCCTGTGATAAATAAGTCTGTATGTTGTGTACTTATTCCTAAAGAGACTCTGAATGTTATTCATTTGTTTAAAGTCAGTCTCCTGTTCTCTGCTTATGCTTAGGGCAGGGACCTCAAAAAATGAAGCTTGGATTCTGCTCACACTCTCCTTCCTTAAGGGGAACTTAGCTTTATCAGATTGCTGTCTGAGCCCTTGAAAAACAGGCTAAGCTCTTAAAAAACAAATCTGCTACACAAGGACATCTCTGAGCTGCTGAATGCTACCCCAAAGTCAGATGTTGCAGCTCAAGTCCTGATGGAGGTAAGAGTCCAAGGAAGCAGAAAATATGCAGGTTCAAGTAAAGGCTTAGTGTTATTTTAGGAGAACCTGCTAGCTTAGGCAGTACACTGAGTTGAGAGCATTTAAGCTGTTCCTGAGGTAGCTTTATTCCAAACTGCAAAATCTGAAGATTATTGGATTTGGAAGAGTGTCTGTCCTATTAGCCGCATGTGAATTTGGTGGAGATATTCTTAAAGGGTGTGATTGTTCTACAGACAAGTGCATCCTCCTGTCTTTATTCTGACACAGATAAGAGCAGATGAAATGCAAGCTTGTGACCAAAGGAGGTATGACAGCCCTTAATTGGTTTGATAGCCTGTGATGTTGTCACTGCTGTGACAGTTTGTTCACAGTTCAGACCTGATGATATTTGCCTGTACTGTCATTATAGGAAGACATTTTGAATGCCAATGAACAGTAATGACGACTTTAAAAAATCTGTCTCAAGGAAATTCAGTTCTGTCAAGTTAGGCCCATGAGGCACAGCTTCTGGAAATAATAAAACTCAAGCACTAAGCAGTAGTTACCCACTATGGAATTAACCTTTAAAAAAGACTGGTTTAATTTTATGCTTAGGTGACTTGCTGGAGACTCCACACAAACCCCTGCAGTTGGCAATGCCTCAGTCCTAAAGGCTCAGGAAGCACAGAAAGAAGCCTTTACTAAAAGCAATCTGAGAGTCCAGGCACTGTGACTTCTGTCATGCAACATTCAGGGTCGATCCTTAAAAAGGCTTGTTTTGTTCTGGTAAATAGGACATAAGAATTTCAAAGTGAAATAATATCATGTCATCTTTCTGAAGTTCATTGCGCTTTCAAAGACTAATCTTGGGTTGGATGGAAACCACTCCTAGTCCATTTCAACTCTGTTTAATGATGTTGCATAGGCAGATTCCTCCCTACTGTTCTCTGTCCATTCAACTGTTAGAGGTTAGTTTGTTAAACCATTAGAAAACCCTGCCTGGGGGTAAGATCTTCATCTAGCAATTTTTTTGTAGTGCTCAAGAAAAATGCCAGTTTCTCAGTAGCTCACATCACAGCCGTGAATGAATGTATCAGATCTCCATGTGCCTCATTTGTTAACAACATGGGAGGCAGGTACCATTAACACTGGTAGATTTTCTTTGACGCGGAACAGCAGATAGTAGCTGTGATCTTTTCTTGTTTCATGAGATTGAACAGACTTGGTTCAGCAGGTTAACTTGCCCACCGACGTGCTTGCCTTAGGACTGCTTATACACAGAAAGTGAATTTCCCATTAGAATGTATACTGCATGAAAGTGACTCAAATTCTAAAACACATTTCCTTGCTAAAGTGATATCTGTTGAGAGGTATTTATTACTTATGAGGATATCGCCTGTGGACAGGGAGAGATGAGACCTCTCATAAAATGAATAGGGATCTATCTACAGAAGATTAAGGAAAGTATCTGCAGTGGAGCAGAGCGTGAGATACTGACAGGCTTGTTAATATTAAATGGGAGAAAATGTTCATCATCCTACAAAGTGAATGGCAAGTTTTGGAGCCAGTCCCCTTGAGAAGAGTCTTTGAGTGTGTCTTCTAATGCCTGGCTAGGCAAACCATTCCCAGTTTGACCCAGATCTTTGATAGCAAAGTATAATAAGAGTGCCTGTGCTTGAAAACTGTAAAGACAACATAACAGGACACAAAAATCCTGAGTGGCCCAATATGACACTAAATTTTCTGTTGCTCCACTATGGGAAAATCTGCTGTTGGCAGAGCATCTGTCAAAGTTTCAAAACCAAACCTTCTTCTAGGTACTCTAACCTCCCGCTACTCTCCTCCTCACTCCCTCCCAGAGCTTAGGAGCCCTAAGTGTTTCACATCTGTGGTGTCACTGCTACAGGCTGTTCTGCTCTCCTGTGTCACTTGTTCCTGCTCCCTTTCTTCTCCTAGTACATATTTGTGCTTTCAGTTTTATTTTTAACTATGTGTCACTATGTGTTACAGTTTTGCTTAATCAGTCAACTGAATCAATGCCTTATGATCTGGAATAAGGGAATAAGCAAGAGCAACTGCAGGCAAGCAGGCCCACTCATTTAAGAGAAAGCTCACCATTACATCAACCTACCTGTAAAGTCAAATTGCACTGGTGGTCAAATGACCACCAGAACTGGTGCAAAGGAAACAACTGAGGAATATAGAAGACACTGGAAAGAAGGAGTGGCCCCTTTCAGATGACAGTCATAGAGTTAGTTTAGCTATAGTATGAAACCTCACCCCTAGCTGCATGATTCCTTCTACTTTATCTCTGCAAGCTTATTATCATCTGCTGTGATTCTCAAATACCTGGGTCTAATCACTTCAGTCTGGACAATCTAACTTTCTACTTTGATCCTTTGATTTATACTTCAGAGGCTATGGTGCTTTCTGCAGAGAAGTAATTTCTCATGGGACAACAGGTCCTGTGGGCAGCCATGCACCAGGGTTGTAGCCTGCACAACTGGAAAGTCTCTTGCACTCATATATAATTGATTTGAATACAAGTTCAAATCCAGGGGATTTTACCGACTCAAATGAGTTCTGTATCAAACCCACAGTTCCCAGCTATGCAGAAAAGAAGGAACAAGGACTGCTCCTTATTTGAGGCCACCCAGGCACCTCAGTGTGCCCAGTAAAAAGAAAGTATGACGGAAGCACAAAGATCACATCATCTTTCTTTATACTCTAGCTAGCACAGGACACAACAGCAGTGAAGATGCAGTAGAACGGCGTGTGGGCCTGTTCCCTGGTTTCTAATCATGCCAGAGTTCCTGCTGTTGTCATTACTCTGTTCACTGTTGTTACCTGCTCTGGTGACCAAACCAGCAAGATTAAAGTTAGTACAGGCTTACCTGGCCTTGCATCTTCAGTTTGCTCTTTTTAGATGCTAACTACAGAGGCAGGTCAGGGGATTAAAAGGAGGAAGCTTGAGCCGCCTCTTAGCATAGTGCAGTCTTTCGGCTCAGACCCAGATAAAGTCCATCTCTCCAGTACAGCGTGTTGGTCTGTCATTTTGCCTGACCTCTGGGTGGAGGCCACGGGATGCTGGCTTACAGTGTAACAGGATCATCCAGCCTCATTGAATGGCAGACAATTGGGCAACAAAGTGCTTCTGAAATATTCAAGGATACTGTTTTCAAACCTATGTAACTTAATTGTTTTGGTTTCTTCTTGCAGTCATGAATATTTTATTTGGCTTCCTCAGGTTATTGCTGGGGAAGAGGACCTTGGAGACCTTCTAGCTGGAAGAAGGAAGCAGAGGCCTTACCAGTTTGAAGCAGTGAGAGGCCAGGAGTTCTCTGTCAATAGCCTGGGGTACAGGCCCAAGGGAGAATGTTTTCTGTCAGTATGAGGCAGCATGTGATATAGAAAAAATAGAGTAAATATTTTATATTAATACAATGAGACCTGGAGGGAGAGGACGACAAAAAAAAGCAACCACAAAAAAGAGGAAGATATTTTTAAACCAGCATTATAGGCTGCAGAGTCCTGACTGGATTGTCAGTTCTACTTGATACAGAATGAAACCAAGAGGAGACCCTGTTTGCACATTTATCAAGTTTCATCTTCAACATAGTTAGGAACAGCATTGACCAGCCCCCTTACCCAAACTACTAACAAACAAACAAGGTTGCTGTGAATTTATGCAAAGTGTCATTTCTCTGATCAATCGTGACCAGTTTATATTCTTTTATTTGTGTGATTTAGCCATTTTTAAAAATTGAGTTACCTTCTTAGCTCTCGGTTCTGCAATGGCATCAATGCTTTTATATTATGTAGTTGACTTAGAAGAATTTGCAGTGAAAAGGTGGGTCTGATGTGTTATCACTCTCTAATAACATTTTAAAATCATAGTGGCTGAATACTAGCTGAAAAGACCTGATATTTCGTGTAAATGAAGGAATCTTTAGGAAACTGGGGAGCCTTGTACTTTCTCAAGGAACATAGTCTCTTTTTTAAAGCTTTCTGTTCCCTCCATCTGCTGCTGCTAGATTCCCCGCTCAAAGCTGTTTCTCCAAGGTAAAAGGGCTTTTAAGTCAGAGGAGCTGGCCAGCTGGAAATTCCTTTTGGTACTGGTATCCCTGGGTAGTATATAGCTGGCAAAGACAGTGTACTTCCCAGCTCCTTACCACACCTAGCACTGCCTTCTCAGCCCTCTGTGTTTAGACAGAAGTGGGCAGAGGAGAGAAGGACAATGAAATTTGGAAAGTGCAAACAAGACCTTAGTTTGAAAGATGCCGTAATTGTCATTGCGTGTACCAAATGTTGAGGTTGCTATGCGTAAGGGCAAGTTGCATCTGTATTCATACTCTTGTCTGAAATGAATCTGTCTTGTTATTGAGGCAACGACTTGAGCAAAACTACATGGTAAATCAATGGTTGAGGTGGGCACTGAACCCAAGCCTCAGGCCACGAACTCCACTGTCCAGTCTGCTCAGGGATCTGGAGCTGAAATCTGGAAATGTTTCATCTTTTGTGTTGTTTGCCTCCCCCTTCCTTAGAAAGATATGAACAAACTGCCAGCATCTTGATAGGAGCACTTTAAAAGGCAAACAAATGCAGTGTTTAAGTCTGTGCAGGGAATTCAGGTTAGAGGTGCTGAGGCAGACAGGCCTGAGACTGCATAAAGGTGGAGAGAAAATGTTTGCACAGACTCAATTTAGCCTCTCTCATCTCAGTATAGCTCAAAGCAGATAGTATTCTGATAAGAAAGAGAATATGATCAGTGCCTTCTTCTTGGCTATCCTCCTCAGGCAAAAACCTAATCATACCATCTGAGACTTCTGACAAATCAAAGAAACAGAGGGCTCCAGTTCTGCCTTGGGTATGCAGAGCCTTGAAGAGGCTCCAGCTGAAAATGACATAGAGTATGTTAGACACACATCCTCAGCAACTGTGAAGAGTTGGATTTTTCAGAAAAGTTTCTCCTCCCTGCCATGCACACATTAGAAGTTTAGAGCTACAAGCCCCAGGGATTTTTTTCAAGATTGGTAAGGAGTTCATGATCCAGATGACATAAGTCATTGTGGGCTTTACAAAAGGGATCTCTCTTCTCTGCAGAGAGGGATAGAGAGTTATTTACAAATAACGAATAAAAGAATGTGATGAAATAGTTAACTAACCTACTGCTCTACATCGTCATTCCTATGAGCTAAGAGAAGAGGACCATCCAGTGAGAGAAAGCTTAGGTAAAATGTGTTTCTTAAGTTCTCCATCTTGGCACCCATTTTTTATCTTTGCTTCTTAGTGGGGGAGCTCTGAAAGTAAGGTACATAACAGCCAGGGGAGGGGGTTCTTGGAAGGAGGTAGGAAAACAGGCCCCACCCAAACTAACGCTGCTAAGCAGCTAACATCTTATCTTAGCAGCACTCATCGCATTTTATGTTAGGGTCACTTGTTCTGGTTGCTGGCCACACTTGAGTTTATCTTGTTTAATCTCCCCCTCCTCTGCAAAGCCTTTTTGGGGAGGGGGTAGGGGTAGAAGGGGACTTTGCCTTAAAGAACCAGGGTCATCCTCAGAGTAGTTAAATCCTTCACTAACCATGCTGTCACTTTGCAACCTGGTGAGTGCAGAGAGGAGGCTGCATGAGCAGACTAGACTGTGTGTTTTTGTGCTTGCTCTATTACTTGTGAAAAACCTAGGAAGGGGAAAACCATCACTGAATAAGAACAATGTTGCATGGGCATACTCACATGCTGCAAGTAACCTCTACCTGTCTGCAAAAGCTTTGTTTAAAGGGGAGCATGGTTCTATTTGGAAATTCAAGTTAAAAGGAGATTTAGTTGTTCTGCTTGATTTGGACTGATATTTAAGCATAATGAGGACAAAAATGGTGCCAGTTTTGGTGTCTTTTCAGTGCTGAGCTGGAAACTACTTTCCTGTTGTCATCAATGAGCTTGGTATTGGCAAGGAGAAGAGGGCAGAGGCTGAGCTATCCATGCTTGGCTCCCTGAAATAAAACTCCAGGGATGCAGAAGAAAGAGGCCTATGATTTAATTCTTTTCACTAGCCTAAGCCCTTATTTAGATAGTATTCAGTGTGCCTTGTCTGGTAGCCTCTTGGATTATAGCAGACATGTTTTGGTATTGGAATTGACCTCTTCTTTTCAGTCTTTCTTTGGAGAGGTACCTAGTCATACCCAGTCTGAGCCTGGCTCTTGCCTAGGTGAAATCCCACCTCTTCTCTTATCTAAAACTCTGCTAACCAGCTGGTGATATTGCTGGTTGAAAAGTTCAAAGGTGCCATGAGAAAGCTTGAATTATTGATGCCACTTTCCTTCCATATGCCTGTAATCATCTCCTGTTTGGGCAGAGCACAGCCAGAATTGATGTTAGATTCCACAGCTGGGCAAGCTTGCAAGGGTGCTGGAAAAGACTCTAGGCTGCATGGAAAGAAGGTACAGGAGAGTGAATATGTTACCGTATACATGAATATGACCTGTGATACACAGAGAAGCTTGCCGGAATCAGGACGGATGGTGTAGGTACGTTGAAAAAGTTATCGGGCAGAATGATAAAGGTGGAGCTTGAGCAATTTGTACAGGTGAATGAAAACAGAAACTGTTAAAAATTAAGTTCTAAGCATTTTCCTTTAAGGTTAATGATTGTACTTTTTTTTCTGTATGAGTTGAGAGAAACCACTGTGTTTAGGGAAGATGAGACTCACTTCTCTACTGGTCTTAAAATAACAGCATGAACTATCTGCTCTTCTTTTTGTCTGCAGGTTCATGCTGTGTTTCTTAATAGCATTGAGGTTCTCCTTTCTCTGATGTAAAGTACTCTTATTTCTTCTAAAAAGAAAGAACAAATCAAATTGAATTTTTCTTTTTCCTGTTGTGATTTAGCTGAAGTTGGTATAGTCAGGGTAGTTGAAAAACTGATGAGGAGGATCTTTTACCTGCTCCAGTGTGTCCAGAAGGCAGATGGTCCAGGGCAGTTAATCAAAGCAGGTCTGATGTCAAAGGAATTGTTTATATAAGCAGTGATTAATCTCACCATTCCCAGTAATAACAGTGGTGTTACAAAGCAATCTGCTCTAAAACCCTGTCTCAGAAGAATTGTGAGCTCTAAGTTTTCACATTCTAACCCAGATTCAGAGCCTGGGGTCCTATCTTTAGAGTGAGTCAAACCAAAGTCCTGTGTCTAAGCTCCCTACAAATTTTGGCAGTGTTCCTGATCTTCCTCATCATCCAAGTATTGCAGCATTTTTGTTTTGAGGAATACTTTAGCTTTCCAGACACGTGACTATCTAGCAGTAGAACATAAAAGCAGACTTTTAATTATTTTTTTTTTCTCTACTGCATTTGGCATTGTAGAGAAGTTGTATCAACTTTAAGCCCCCAGGAGGATAGAACATTAACAACTATTCTGTACTGAGGATTTAGAGTCTAATGCAGCTGCCATTAATCTCAGTAACAAAACTTGTGTTACAGGATTTATAGATCTAGGCCATTAGTATTGGTGTATTAAGTGGAGGGGGGGGACACACTTAAATAAGGTGACCAGACACCTACATGTTATAGAGAGTACTGTCTAAAGAGAGGGATAAAAGAAGTGGATTTGATGTTAAGAGATTAACTCTGTACTAAGCAACATTTGTGTCCAAGATGATTTGAATAGTGTCTATTCTAGACTGGAGTTAAAAAGCAAGGGCATTGGGAACACTAAAGACACTGATGATTGTTGAGGAACCCTTAGCTGTACATAACAGTACTTTCAGGGCAGCAGCTTTTTGCTCAGCCTCAGAGTTGCAACTGGTGAAAAGGGAGATACTGTTTTTTCCAGCTGTGGAAGATTGTTCCATCATGCAGAAGAGTACAAAATGGGTAGTATGCAAAAA
>VZTL01049790.1:1549-25364 GCA_013400535.1 Scopus umbretta | reverse complement strand
AAAAAAAAAAGGCAATAAAACCATGTGCTTTACACATGCCTGGTGTGCTTTTTTTTAGAGCATCAGCCTTTCTGAACTGTGTAAATCTCAAATGTGGTTTTGCTGCCCTCCTTGGGGTGATTGAGGTGAGGCAAACTTTGATGCACTGAGTTGCTCTTTACCAATTTGTTCCCAGAGCACTGGAATGTATTCTTTCAATATGGTTGGGGTTTTTTGGTTTGGTTTGGTTTTGTTTGTTTGTTTTTAATAACTCATAAGGATGCTTTGACAAGTTTTAGTCTGCAATCAAGTCATATTCTGAAGAGTGGATGGATTTCCATCCAGCAGAGTAGGCTGCCTTCTTGAGGTACTAAAAGTTAAAAATTCTCATTCCTTGTCAGACTTTATAGTAGCTGCAAAGATTTAAAGCTTTATGCTGAATTGTGATCTTGACTATGTACACTTCCCCCATCCCCCTACACTAGAGCAAGGAGAGATCTGTGGATGGAAGCAAGTTTCAACAAACCTTAGCCAGAACTCTTTTGGGCTTGTAGCATGTGTACAATAACCAGCAAGTGTTTACTTTTCATTATGGGAAAGAAAACATTTGTACCATATAGTATAGCTAATCCTCCCAGCTAATTGATTGATTGATTATAGCTAATCGATCCCATCTCTCAAGAATTCCCCAGTGGCACTCATGTATCTCTGCAGTCCCCATTACTGTTGGATAAGGCTGTTGGAGCTTGTACATTGCAACCATAATCACCGAGATGCAGGGTTCAGAGCTGTGAGACAGGTAAATGTGTTGCCAGCATCCCATAACAGTCCAACATCTGACTGAAGGCTTCCAGACACTGTATTTCAGCCTTCAAATAAATAAGTTAATGCTTTGTGGAGTTATGATGATGGTAGGAATTGGTAACAAAACCTTGACTGGCAGGTCCTCTGTTACCTGTTGAGAGAAATTGTAATGATGTAATTGTAATGATGGGTGGAAGTTTCTCTTCTGCTGGTAGTGAAGCTATGGATTTGACTGAAAAACAAAGAGAAAAAGAAAGAAGGAGCAAAGGGTGAGAAGAGATTAACAGAGGTGAGAGGACAAAATATATAATGGAATTTCACTGTGCCCTGTGTGCTGGTTTGTTCCTTGCACATCATTGGCTAATGTAATCCCTAAGGTAGTTACAAATGCCCCTAACAGGAGGCTTTTTACCTTTTTTCCTTTGGAAAGATGTTGCAGACTGTTTGGTTTCCTTGCTATAAGATTATTTTTTTTCTCAGTCCCATTCTCCTCTTCCATTCACCTCTAATTTTTCCTTTCTCTGGTCCATCATTTCCTTTCAGTTATGCCCTTACTGTTTTCTGGTTTGGGCCTTTGCCTTGAAGTGTTTAGTAACTGGGGAATCAAAACCAGGCTCTGCCATTAGCACTTCATTCAGACAAATGGGTAGAAGAGGAGTCTGGAGCCCAAGTGGTATTTTGGTCTGTCTGAAGCAGCAAGAGGTTGACTCATAAAATAAAGGGTCTTTATAACTGGAAAGGATAGAAGTGACATTTTCCAAAAGGCTGAATGGTCAGGTCTAATCCTTTGGGCACTTTTACATCCTTTGTTTCCTGCCTATGGCTAGAGGAAAGATAAGGAGATAAGCAGTGCTGATCAACATTTAGAATACTGAACATTTCCTAGACTGTCAGCTAGTCTGTGCACTCAGGAGGAGCTGTGTGGAGATGCTGTTGCATAGTGGAGTAGTATTTGGTTTTGACTTCTTCCTCAGTTTAGTCAGATCCTGGAAGGCATTGAATGCTTGTTCACGGAACACACCATTCAAAACCAGCCCCGTCATGCTGAAAGAAAAGATGGAGCCAGGCAATTCTGCAGACATGCACCGGGTCTGTATTAGGAGTTTTCTTTGGCATACAAGCACTTGCCAGGATTTATGCAGTGTGTTTTTGCAGTACAGTTATCCTAAAAAAAAAAAAAAAAGAATAGGCAATCTTCTGCCAGTATTTTATGTCTTCAGAAGCAATTCTGAAATGCAGACTTATGCTATAAAGTTAACCTAGTTTCAACTGCCTTTTCCTGCAGAGATTATCTGCTTACATGCTTGGATTGTTATTGTTGTTGTCCACTCTATTTCTTTTTCTACCACTTTAGTTCTTTTCTCTTTTTCCCATTCCTTATTAATTCCCTTATTTCTTTAGCCTTCTGTTCAGTAAGATTTCAGGAGAGCTGTTCAGGGACAGACATTATTTGCTAAGAGATCTGGTTTCCTCATAAATTTTGATATTTGGGCTAAACTATTTTCATGACAGTTCAAATCTCGAGTATGATCTGTTCATTAATGTCCATTAACTGCAGAAAATTAAAAGGTTATCCCCTGGAAAATAAGATACTATTTAACTGTAATTATGATATGTATTTAAATTTACCAAGTACTTATTTGCTTGTTAAGAAACAAGTGCTCAAATTAAAGGGGGAAGAATAAACACAAAAAATGGGGCTTATGTTTTTGCATCCTTTCTACTAATTACATATCAATTCAGCTTGTACAGTTTGAGGTGGGTTGGTTTTTTTTTTTTGGTTAACAATCAGTTGTGGTCTTTTCAGTTCTACTCAGTGACACAGCGTCTACTCAGTGTTGTGTATATTCAACCTGCAAGTGAGCATTGTTCTTATAGGTACAACTGTGATTCTGGATACCGAGGAAGCAGAGTTAACTATTTAATGTTCGTTCATTTGAAGTAGATCATTAGATGTGTTCTTCTCTTCTTCAGCACAAAGAAGGTTATTAGAGAAGCAAAAACTGAAATAAAATAATCATTCTTTCTTAAATTGCAGTGTGGCTAAATCATTGTCAACTGTGCAAAATCATGGACATTCATTCAGTTGCCTGTATATGACTGGCCTCTGGCATTAGTCCCAAAAAAAGAAGAAAATAAGGGTGATTCATGACAAAATAAAATAGAGATTGACCTGGAACAGGACAGTCAGTTTGACACTCCTCAGCTGCACAGGTATGGTTCTGCAAATGTTGTTCAATTCTATAGAAATGAGGTAAGTTACAGTTTAGGAGGATCTGGTCTCTCTTTGTAGCTTATTTCACAGCAAAATGCACAATGTTTCCTTTCATAGGTGAATTGAGATAAACCCTCAAATACTCCTGAACACTGGACAAATGCCTCCTTCCCGATCCAAGACTTGTCACAAAAAGGTTGGAAAAGAAAAAGTATTGAATTGTGAGAAAAAGGGAAGTTCACCAGGAGATTCAAAGATCCACTGTGGGAGACGGTGGGAAGGTAAGAGTAAAGGCCAGCTGAAGGGCAAAGAGTTATGGCCTGAACAAGATGACACTCTTGAAGAGGACCCCTTAAAAAGCCATAAGCTGTTGAAGCTTCAGGGAAGCAAAGAAAATGCCCACAAAAAGTTATTCCGGGGGAAAAGAGCCTACAAGAGAAATGATAAAAGAGAATCCGTTTTGGGGAGAAAACATGGAGAACAATCAGTGTCCAAGTTGGAGGGGAAAAAAGGAAAGGCCTGCAAGCAACAGGAGATGACATCAGGGCGAGAAAGTGAGGACAGTAGTGATAAGGAGGAAAAGGCCCCCACAAACAACAAGAAACACAGGTTTAAAAAGAAGTGTGGAAAGTGTCCTGCTGTCAGTGAAAAAGTCACTGAGTCAGAATTTGTAAGGTCAATTGCAGTGCAAAGTGTTGAAGGGTCTCTTCAGAAACATGACTCGCCACAGAAAGGACACAATGCAAGGCACAGGGAAAAGCACAATGAGAATAATGGCTTTAAGGAAGCTTCTGAGCAGAAGTCAGGTTCTCAATCCCAAGGCAGTATGGCACAGGGAAAAGGTGAGAGAACTGGGAAAAAGCAAGCTGGAAAACATACCAGGATTATTGTCACTGAAAGTGCAGAAGAAAATATCCTGGAAACCTCAGATAACTCCTTCTCTGACTCCAGTAGTGAAGGCCATTGGACCCATAAAAAAGGTACTAAAGAGCCTGTAGTGGACAGCACTGCAAGCAGTGAAGAGAAGAGTAGTTCTTCAGAGGAAGATGGCATCAGTGAGAAAGAAGCTATGCTTAAAGATCCTCCTGTGGCTGAAGGAAAAGGCTACAAGGAACTGCTTGATGAAAGCAATGAAGCATCTAATGAAACTGAAAGGGAGCAGGTGACCACAGATGGAAGGAATGAATCTGAGGATGAAGGCACTGACTTTGCAGGATTGGATGCAGAGGAGAAAATGAAGAAGAAGAAGCCAGATGACATGCCAAGACAACCAAAATCTATTCTAGCTGAGAACAGTAAGGGAGATGATGATGTAAGCATTTCAGGATTCCAACTTAAAAGTCTTAAGAACAGAGAAAATGCCAATAATGAAGTAGACATGGAAAATATATTAGCAAATGACAAAATTCAAGATTTGTCAAAAGATGCACATGATAATTCTGACAGCAATGGGAAGAACAGAACTGAAGAGAGCATTGACAAAGGAAAAGAAAATGCAACAAAACAACCACTGCCAAGTGCTGTGAAAGAAAAACTCCACATTTGCCTTAGCAAAGTACTTGAAGGAACTGAACAGGAAAGGAAGGTGAATGATGAAGGCAGAGCACTGCAAAATAGCCCTTTGCTCTCCAAGCAGCAGATGACATCGAAAGAGAAATTCGGGAGGTGTGAGATTGCAGAACAAGGTAAAGTGGTAGGACATATACAGAGGAACAGTTCATCAGACTGCGGCACGCAGGAGTTAGCAGCAATGATGCTTACAAGAAAATGCTCTTCTCGATCCCAAATCCTTCTCAATCTGAAAAACAAACATAAAAATGCAGAGACCAAACTATTAACAAGCTGTAAACCAAATCCTGTCCAGATGGCTATGGAAACCAACTCTGACCTGAAAAATGTTGAAAGCATCTGTTCGAAACCCACAACTCTAGAAACCCTCACTACACAGAAAGAACCTAACTTAGCTCAGAGTTTTGGAGGGAAAAGATTAAATATTTCAAATATTTCAAGCTGCTCCACTATTACAAAAAAATCATCTGATAAGCAGCTCCTTAGCAAGAAGAAGAAAGTTGGAAAAGTTATTGGAAAAGTTAAACTGAGATCAGGCCAGACTTTAGAGGCAAAAAAAGAGAAAGCAGAAGAAGTGGTTGCAGAGGCACCTTCTGAAAAAGAAAATGTGCATGATGGGAAAGGATCCAAGTACTTGCACACTCATTCTGCTTTTAGAAAAGCCATCAGCTGGCTTGGTCAAACGCCTGCCAAGAAAGCAAGCCTGAAAGCTCGTCTTCTGAGTGTGGCACGTGCAATTGGTATTTCAAGATGGCTTTTGAAGAAATGTGGTAAGAGGAAGAGGAGCAGCAAATCTTTTGGATTCAGAAGTAGAGTGGCAATCCAAATTGTAAGCACTGCTGGGTGGGTTGGTCGGTCTGGCAAGGCCTTCCCTGGTGCAGCCAGACAGCTGGGGAGGTCTGAGTTGAATGACAAAGAACCTTCTCCTCCATTAGAGGAAGGGAAAGGTGGTCCTAAAATGGCAGAGGAAGTGGGACACATTGATTTGCCTTCTGGTGATTCCCCTCTTCATGGAACCGGTTCCTTTTCATACTTGCTTAGCTTGGATGAGAAGAACAATGCTACTGATGCCAAGTTTGCTATAGTATTCCCCAGAGTCCACAGCATGGTTAAGACAAAGAGCTCCTTATCCAGGGGCTCTGAGAATGGTTATTCACTAGAGAAACTGGGATCTCTATCAGACAGAAAATCTGTGATGCCTGTGCAACAGGGGTGCAGATTCAAATGTGACCTTCCCAGATCTTTGATGGATCAAAGCCCTCAAAGAAACAATGAAGAGGGCTTCCTTCCACATCAAGAAGAGGATCCAATAAGTACATCAGATTATTCTAGTGAGGTAGATGACAAAGACGGTTCAGGTGTCCTCCAGACTTCAGGGTCCATAGTCACACCTTGTGTTCACTGGTCTCAGCAGCAGGCTCAGGGATGCGATCCTGTAGCATGGCTGAACTCTGAATTGCTGCTGCCACGACTAACAATTGAGAACCTAAGCAAATGGGCCATCTACAAGGACCCACATCTGGCCAACAGCCATGTGAGGAAGGTCTGCAAGGACCAGTGGGAGGCAGAAGACATCACTGACAATATGCTAGAGATGGAATTCATGCAGAAACAGGTACAGGTGTTGTCTCCAGTATTGGAATGAAGCTGAACTTCTCCTGATTTTCAGTAATGTATCTATGCATTTCAGGTGTACATGTGTGAAGACCACTGTGTAGAAGTTGAGGAAGTTGAAGATCTCACCAGACTGAAGTATGTGTTGTCAGTGGTATTCTGCAGCTAATTCAAGGTCACAGGGGCTTGTTAGCCTTCAAAGCTACTGTTGGCTCAACAACAGAAACCACATTATAGATCCTTGGCTACCATGTGGGAAAACAGAATTAATCTGATACATGTCATAGCTGAGTAACTGATGCTCCGCAGTAAAGCTAAGTAAAAGATTGAATTGTACTGTTTAAGTTACGGACATAAACTGAATCACGTGAGGAGGAGCACAGCTGCAGAGGGAACTCCTGACTGTTGTCTATAGTGTGTCCCCAAGCTCTGCTGCTCAGAGGGTGCAGACTGAATCTCTGCAATCACACACCAGAGAGAGCGGCTCATCACAGATAGCAGACTTTCTTACAGATTGTGGTGGGTTGACCCTGGCTGGACACCAAGTGCCCACCAGAGCCACCCTATCACTCCCCTTCTCAACTGGAAGGGGAGAGAAAATATAATGAATAGCTCATGGGTCAAGATAAGGACAGGGAGAGATCACTCAGCAATTACTGTCACTGACAAAACTTGGGGAAAATCATTTTAATTTATTACCAATCAAAACTGAATAGGGTAATGAGATATAAACCCAAATCTTAAAACACCTTCCCACCCCCTCCCTTCTTCCCAGGCTCAGCTTCATTCCCAATTTTCTCTACCTTCTCCCCCCGAGCAAAGCAGGGGGGCGGGGAGCGGGGGTTGCAGTCAGTTCATCACACGTCCTGCTGCTCCCTCCTCCTTAGGGGAGGACTCCTCGCACACTTCCCCTACTCTAGTTTGGGGTCCCTCCCATGGGAGACTTTCCTCCACGAACTTCTTCAACATGGGTCATTACCATGGGCTGTAGTACTTCATGAACTGCTCCAGTGTGGGTCCCATCCACAGGGTGCAGTCCTTCAGAAGAAGGCTGCTCCAGTCTGTGTCCGTCACGGGGTCACAAGTCCTGCCAGCAAACCTGTTCCAAGATGGGCTCTTCTCTGCATAGATCCATAGATCCTGCCAGGAGCCTGCTCCAGCATGGGCTTTCTGTGGGGTCACAGCCTTCTTCAGGCACATCCACCTGCTCTGGCGTGGGGTCCTCCACAGGCTGCGGGTGAATACCTGCTCCACCATTTAACCTCCATGGGCTGCAGGGGGACAGCCTGCCTCACCACGGTCTCACCATGGGCTGCAGGGGAATCTCTGCTCTGGTGCCTGGAGCACCTCCGCCCCCTCCTTCTTCACTGACCTTGGTGTCTGCAGAGTTGTTCCTCGTGCATATTCTCACTCCTTGCGCCAGCTGCAGTTTGTGTCCCTTGTTGCTTTTTTTTTCCCTTCTTAAATATGTTATCACAGAGGTGCTACCACTGTCGCTGACTGGCTTGGCCTTGGCCACCTGCAGGTCCATCTTGGACCTGGCTGGCATTGGCTCTATCAGACATAGGGGAAGCTTCTAGCAGCTTCTCACAGAAGCCACCCCTGTAGCCCCAGCCCTGCTACCAAAAACCTTGCCACACAAACCCAATACAGATACATCCAGGGAACTCTACCCCACCTGTTAATGGTTCCCAGTCCTGAAATAGGTTGTAAAAAAACCCAATATCCTGTATGGGTAGGGGAAATGAGGTTTAGAGGTACTTTGGTGTTGCAGAGGGACAGAACTGGGAATTTGACATGCCATTCTTATTGCATGAAGTGGGTGATAAGTCAGGAAGACTTGCAGGATGAGAGGCACGTTTCTGTGTCGTTTGCCTACTGACACTGGCATCCGTGGCTTTAGCGACTCCTGTTGCCTTCAACTATGGGAAACTCAGGCCCTAAATCTTTAAACAGCTTTTAAACCATGGGTTCACTGCGGTTGTTGAAAGAGAAGCACTTAACACTGCGCCTTCACACATGTCCTGCACCCTCTATCCGTGCCATTCTGTTGAGATAAACAACTACAAAGGCTGTGTGCAAGGAGGTGTGATCACATGGAGGTGGACAGGCTGGACATTTTGCGCTTTGGCTGCTCTATTCTCTGAAGTATTTAATCCTGGACATGTTGGAACCATGTGAAGACAGTGAATAGTTTCAGATCCTGGCCTCTTGTAAAAACCTTAGGAGGGAAGAAAGGTTTATATTAACACATGCAAGTGAAGCTTACAGCTGACAAGTCCTTTCCTCTGTTCATAGGGAAGTCTGTGAGAGCTCAGTTCTGCTGTGTCTGAAGAAGAGGTTCCATCGCAATCTTCTTTATGTATGGGTAGTGTGTTTGTTTTTTTTTTTTTTCTTCACTGCTTATTCATTCTGAACAATGAGCTTTAAGAGAAAATAATTTCTATCACTCCATCAAGCTTTAATAATGCACCAAGTAGCTCAAGACCTCACTCGTTACGGGGAACAGTGATAAGAAGGATACTCACAGTGCTTTTGCTCAGAAAATAAGTAGCATGAAATATTTGTGGTAAAATCTGAAAGTCCCAGAGTTTCTCTTTAAGTTGGGTATTTGTTGCCAACCCATGAGTATCCTTCAGTTCAGTTTTAGCCTCAGCTGCTCCTAGTGGACCTCTCCTGTCTTAGCAAAGCAGTTCTGAGCAAAAATTTTGGATTTCGAGAAGAAACTTCAGAGCTTCTGCAAACATTTCACAGTGTTGCAGTCCAGAGTTAGTTCTGGATGGCTAATTGTTCTTTTTTTCATTTACTGGCTCCAGTGTTCAAACCCATGCCTGTAATTTCATGTGAATTTTGGAGAATAGACAGTGAACAGTGAAAATGACCATGGACCAGTGAATGCACGCTTATCCCAAAATATTAATGACAGAGCTTTGAAAATGACCACTGAAAAATTATGCTATGCCCTGAATAAGCTGGCAGTATAGTCAGAATAGACAGTATTCCTTTAAAGGTCATTTTAATCTTTGTATTAATATATGTGTTCAGTTGCATTCTTCACTCAGAAAATTCTAAGAAGCCAACAGATTTTTTTTCCCTTTCTTATTTTTGTCCTAGACTTACATTGGGCAAATTTTGGTTTCTGTGAATCCTTTCAAAGACCTCAGTATCTACTCTGAAGATGTGGCTACCCAGTACCACCAAGGGACTCTCTCAAAAAATGCCCCGTATGTTTCTCTTTCTCACTTAACTCCCTAAACTCTGTTCTGTTTGTGCTCCAAAAAGTATTCTATTTTCCTCTAGTTGTCTGATAGAGCAGGGTGAATGCCACAGGAAGTGAACAATCCATTTGGCAACGTTGTAGTTGCTCGGGCCTGTAATGCTACAGAGCTAAACTCTTTAGGTCAAGTTTCTTCAGTTTTGCTTGAAGATCCTGAATTCAGTGCCTGCTGGGACTGTACCTGAGGAGTTCTGGCAGTACGCGCTCCCCACTGCTAACAGTGGCACAGCCTTACCAGAGCCAGCAAAGTAGCAAAGTAGGCCGGTTCCTCTCGTGCAAATAATACTGCTGGTGTCCCTTACATTAAACACCATGGCACAGAGCATTACTCAGGTTAGGCTGAAGAGGTCCTGGGGGAACCTGAACTTTGCAATAGCTTGTAGCAGTGGTATTAACCTGATGTCAGCAAAGAACAAAGCTCTGATTTCCCTGGTTCCTCTCATTTCTCAGATCAAGATATGGGCCCATCTCTAATGTAGGTCACTGATGAGTAACCTTTTGGTGCTATTTTGTGAGGTAGAAATGTGAGGTCAGTTAACTGGGGTTTTGTTTCTGTACATCTAGACACATCTTTGCCATAGCAGAAATGGCCTACACGCTATCCCAGTCATCAAAGCAAGAGCAGTGTGTCATCATCAGGTAGGAAATAAGGGTACTTTTTCAAAGGCTTGCTGATTTCTTTATTTAAGACTTTCATTTTTGTATTTCACTGTCCATAAGTTTATCATTCCGGTTCTTGTGTGAAGCCTGTCAGTAGAGAACATGAATAAGATGGATTTTTATTTCACTCTGTGCAAATACAGTTTGAATTTAGCTTCATATCAGTTTGGAGGAGTGGAAGAGAAGGCGTTTGGCATTCCACCATGGAATCTTATTTGGGCCTATTTTTTCAGGTTGTCTCAGTGTTTCAAACAATATGTGATAGATCTTCATTTGTTGTAAATCAGTACAACTCCACTGATTTACTCTAACAGGTCCTCTGATATGTCTAAAATAGGTAATTCTGTTTTGATGCCAGCTTCCTTACCTCTTGTTCCTCCAGTGGACACAGTGGATCAGGTAAAACAGAAGCTGCCAAAGCAATTGTGCAATACCTGACCATGCTGTACCAGAGATCAGACAGCCACAGGATCAGACAGGTAAGAGGTAACTGAGATTGGCTTTATGCTGCGATAGTTAGGCATGGAGTAGAAGCCAAAGGTAAAGAGGCCATACTGTTTGTGTTATTTCTTTGGTCCGGATTAACTGAGCTGGACATTGGATGGCTTGTTGTTCAAGGTGAAGCTCCTGTACAGACATGAGGATAGCTGATGTATTTGTTGTTCTGTGTTTTAGTATCTGGAAGCCCTGATGTTGTATAGAGTGTTGTATCTGTTTGAACAGAGAGATGATACCTGCCTTAGAGACTTTATAGCGGTGTCTGGGAGGTGAATCTGAACAAACACAGAGCAGAAGTAAAGTGAAAGATCATAGCAGTGAAGGTAAAGAGCTCATAGAGCAACTCATCAATTGTTAGAGGTAATGATACCAAGACAAATTTTTAAAAAAGACTCTTTAGCCAGGCAAGAATTATTTCAATGAAGTCCTATTTTTCTTGGATTTTCAAACTAAGACTTAGTTAAGTCCCTTTTGGGTTTAAAAAACTGTGATTGCTACTGAAGTGTTCTCATCCTCTTTTCTTCAAGCCCTGCAATGTCCTACCCATCCTGGAGAGTTTTGGGAATGCCAGAACCATCCTCAATGACAACTCAAGCCGTTTTGGAAAGCTTCTGAATGTCTACCTGCGACAGTGAGTTAAAGGAACATCCTGGGATGCTGTCCTTCCCAGCTGTCAAGGGGTGCTTGGGTGAGAAAAGGTCTAGCAGTGCTTAGAGCTCATGAAATAGCCCTCCCTCCTGTACACTCTTGTTATCATCAGGATAGGAAGAGCGTGAGTTTATCCCCCTATTTTGCTTTTAGGTTTCCTTCACAAAATAATCGATCTTCACCTCTCAGGATGTGTGATAAATTAAGAATGTAAGAATGGCTGAACTGGTTTATACCAAGGAGCCATCTAATACAATGTTGTGTCTCCAACAATGGCCACAAGCATTCACTGAGGCAACAATAAGAACAGGCCAAATACATATAATGCTTGTCTCTAACACTCTGTTAGCTGTTGACCATTTGCAACAGCTCAGGAGTTTTTCTGAGACTCTTGTGGTTTTCCAGTTTCCTCTTGGACTCATATAAACTTCATGCCTCTGCAACAGTCTTTGGCAAGTGTTCTACAGGTCTAAACAGTTCCATGAAAAACACCGTTTTGGTTTCAACTCCTGTTTTTTTGGGTTGGGTGTTTTTTTTTTTTTTTTTTTGAATGTTGCCAAGCACTCAGCTGATGTTTTCATGGAACTGTCCATCATAACCCCAAGGTCTCAGTCCTAAGCAGCAATAGTTAACTTGGAGCCTGTCAGTTTATATGTGAAACTGGGATTACTTTGGCCTGTATGCATGACTTTACATTTATCTACACTGAATTTCATGTGCCATTTTCTTGCTTACTCACTCAGCATGGTAAGGTCTGTCTGCATTTATTCACAGCTGGCCTTTATCCTCACTGCCTTGAATGATTTCATACAATCAGGAAGCTTTGTCACATTGCTGTTCAGCTCCTCTTTTAGGTCACTTATCAAACCTTCAGTTTCAGTCACAGGTCAGAGCACAGATACTCTGTGGAATTCTAGCGGTTGCCTCCCACTGTTAACAGGATTAGCCATTTACTCTTACCCATGTAAGGACCTTCCCTCTTACACCATGGCTGCTTGGTTTCCCTGAAAGTGCCACAACTTTGTCAAAACCTTTTGGAAATTCACGTGGACTATAACCCTTAGGTCATTCTTAGCTGCAAATTTTTCATCCCCTTCAAACGACTCCAGGAGGTTTGTGACACAAGATCTCCTTTTACGGAAGCCATATTGACTCTTCTTAAATCAATTGTATATATTCAGGCGCCCACTAATTCAGCCCATTGTTGTTACACATCTGACTTATCTGCATGGGACACATGACACGCTTAAAGGCCCATAGATCCTTGCATGCAGCTTAACTCCAGGCTGCTGGCTGCATGGCCCACTATTACTGTAGTACTTGGACATCCTGGGTTTGGTCCAGGATCACTTTGTGCAAGATGCAATTAAATTACAAAACAAAAAGGTGGTGCCTGTCCCCACAGGCTATCAGCCTGACATATGAAATGGGTGGATAAGGTCAGATGGGGGAGTGGTAATGCAACGGCAATCAGGTATGGCCGAAGGGAAGGGGCATGGCATGTTCCCTGGACTATTTCCAGGGCATATCCTGTGAGGATGATTCAAGTCCCAGCTCCTTTGTACTCTGGAGGCTGTTCAGAACCCAAACTTGAATCTGTATGTTTCATAGCTGCTTTCTCTGTAATAGTCCAATGCAAAACACCCATGCTGGAAAGCTTCAAAATTCAGACCAAGTTGGTCAGGTCATACCCTTGTTTCTTAGCAACAACTCCCCCTGCTAAATCCTCAGAGAAATGGTTCTACAGCAAATCTGTCACTAGCTTCTGACAGGATCTGTTGCTGTCTTATGCTCAGTGGCATCGTCGTGGGAACATCCATCTCCCAGTACCTGCTGGAGAAGTCTCGTGTGGTATTTCAGGTGAGAACAAATATGCCTCTCCTTCCTAGAGGGGTTCCTCTCTCCCTTATTCATATTTAACCTTAAATTTACTGTTAAATAACAGGGATGGGAATAAGTATGAGAATTACCTCCCATTTCTTCTGTTAGCAAGAAATATGTCCCCTCTGTGTAGCACAAGTTGATCTCCTATTTTAATAGGAGGTTGCTCTGTCTGAAAGGGTTTGAATTAAGCCACTCATTAGGGATTACTGGAAGTTAAATCTTTCCTCAACTAATTTTTCTTAATGACTGGAGTGTGGAAAAGGTCAGATATTGGAGCCATGTGAAAGGGACTGCTCTCACATGGAATCACTTAAGGTGTCAGTGGACATTTTTCAAATGAAATAGTTCTTGGGTGGCTTCTGGCCTCATCTTTCTGACCTCAGAGTTTCGGTGTCCTGCTCTTTGAGTATATTCTGTAGGGTTTTGGAACTGGATATGAGTCAACTCTATGAACTGTGTCCCTGTCAGGCCCATGGTGAGAGGAACTACCATGTGTTCTATGAGCTACTGGCTGGGCTGCCTGTGGAGCAGAAAGAGGAGTTGTACTTGCAAGAGGCAGAGTCTTACTTTTACCTGAATCAGGTGAGTGAGGCAAGGATGCTCTACAGCAGCTGATAGAATGAAATGGTGAAGACATCACTTCTGTTTGGTCAGTGAGACACCTGATAACTTTGCTTCCCTCCTGATGTGTCCCTCACAGGACTATGGTAAAGTTTGTTCTGCTCCTTCTCACACCTGACCTAAGAAGAACTACCTTTGTCTCTTATGTGATCTTTTTCTTACCTTTCAAACCCCTTCTGCTCCCAAAGAAAGCCTTTTAAAAAAGGAGACATCGTGTAGGCCCATGGCTCCACCCTGTGGTGAAGAAATCCTTCTATTGTTGCCTTTCCTTGCATTTGCAATTTATTGTGGGACTGAAAGGAGCAGGGGATATTTATACCTTCAGCAAAACACTTGCTTCATTGACTGAGTCAATGGTTGGAAATTTTAAACCACTGAAATGTACTGCCGATTACAATCTATTTAAATTGCAAAATTGTTTGCCAGACTTATAGCAAGCTGTCACCTTGGAGCATGGTTTCCTTTGTTTAAGAATGTTTTCAATACTCAAGGAGATCACAGCAATAGCAAGATATCTTTCCTATTTCAGCTGTGTGGGTCAGCTTTCCCAGGTGGGCAAACTCTTTACAGCTGCTGTGGTCATGTGAGAAATCCTTAATGAATGATTGCTGTCATCTTTCCTTCAGGAAGGAATGAACAAATACCATAAATGACTCAAGGATGGAGGGAAACTAAGGGCCCATCCTTTAATGGGGTGATATTCCTAGTTGGCAAACAATCTGTATTGTAAAGTAAACTCTTCAAGGTGATAATTATTAGGAGTCTCTTATCCTGATGTAGAGAAGAAAAGGCAAAAAGATCAGATTATGCATAAAGAAGTTAGCAGAGACTGACAAAATTTCTCTTGGATCTTGGTCTTGGCAAGAAGAAACCCAAGGGCTGTCTGGACCTCATTCTTGCCCTCATCTGAATCTGGAGGTCAGCTGGAAACTTCTGACAAAGAAGGCACTGGTACACAAACAGGTTCTAGAGACCCCCTTGACCCAGGATTTACCTGAACATTAGGATCACAGGCAATTGTTAGGAGTGTCATGTTGTAGAGAAAAGCACAAGAAGAATAAGAGTGATATGCCCATGTTGTTGTGAAGCTCTGTGGCAGAGGTGAGTGACACTATAACCCAGGACTGGCTCTCTAGGTGCACAGAAACCCATTTGCTTCAATACATTGGGTTCTGGTACCATTTGGGGTAGTAACTCTGCCATGACTGACTTGGGAGTAGATTCTGGCATCCCTTCTTCTCTCAAGCTGCAATCTGGGCAAGGGGTAACGGGGGTGCCTATATTGGAACCAAAATAATTAAACTTGGCAAGTGTGGGCAAGAGCCATCTTACTCTCAAAAGCTCCCACTAGAGGTGTCTTTGGTCTTTTTGTTTCAGATTCCTCCAGCCCTTAAAACATTGAACTACTTCCTTGAAGATTGCTGCTGGAAGCTCAGCTCCAGCCTGGGGCAAAAGGGGCTGACCACGATTATCTGTCCCTATTCTCTCTGTCACAGGGCAGAGCCTGTGACATCCTCGGGAAGGAGGACAGTCAGGACTTTCTGGTCTTGGTGCAAGCTCTGGAGGGAATCAGCCTCTCGGATGATCAGCTGACTTCTACCTGGGCTGTCCTGGCTGCCATTCTGCAACTGGGGAATATCTGCTTTACCTCCTATGAGGTATACTAATCCTTAGCAGCTTGGGAACGGGCTATTTGTGCTGAACATTGCTGTTATCCCATGTGATGGGACCGAGGACACTATTCTTGACTAAAGATGATATTGTTTGAAGACTGTTCTGTTCTTGTTATATTAGGTTCTAGACTGACCTAGGCAAGGACAGAAGATGGGAGGCAACCAAAGGTCATTAGAGCTTGGGTGGCTCTTTGAGGAGCCAAAATGAACCTAGATGCTGGTGTTTTGCCCAGGCTGTGACCAGCTCTGTGCAGCTGAGGTGCTGTCAAGAACATTAATACTAGTGGAACCTAGTATCACATCCATATTTGAATTTGTTGTTCTTCTCAATTATTTAGAAAGAATCCTATGAACATGCAGCCATTGCCAGTGACACTGAGATTCAGATTGTGGCCAATTTATTGCGTGTCTCAGCAGATTTTCTGCAAAGTGCTGTCACTCACCGTGTCACTGTGAGTACCTTTTTGGTGATTCCTCATTCATCCGGAAGCATGGAATGCCCTAGCCTAGTGCTCTGTCAGGAGAAGGGCCACCACCTTAGAAGGCCCAAAATCTGGGAGGTAACAGCAGGAGTAAAATGGTTGCTGTGCTGGATCAGTAATTGGGATCAGCTGAACCTCTCAAGGCAGCCCTGTAAAGATGGCAGAACTCACATCTAGGAGGGCTCTTTTCTGACATGAGGTGGCTTCAAGATTGACATTTTGGCCAGCTGCTTCCCACCTTGAAATGTGGCAGCCAAATTCTGTTTTTACTTTTTCCTTTGATACCTGGTTAAATTCTCAGGCCAAATAGAAAAAAAAAAAAAAAAAGATTTATTAACCAGGCTGACTTCCTTGTGGATTTAAAAAAATATGTGTATTTGTGAGATAATAACAGTAAATTCTGGCTCTTTATGTATCCAGGTGACGTCTTACGATCGGATTTTCACCCCTCTGTCTGTAGAAGGAGCCATTGATGCCAGGTGACTTCTGCTGTTGTTGTCTGTGTCGGTGAGATGCACCCAACGGTGCCGTCTTTGCTTTAACTGGTTTTACTCCTCTCTCCTACTCAGGGACTCCATTGCCAAGACTCTGTATTACTTGCTCTTTGAGTGGCTGCTGCTGAAAATCAATGAGTGGCTGGCTCCCTGGGAATCAGACTGTGCTGTGGGAATTGTGGACATACATGGTTTTGAGGTTGCTTTTCCTATTATTTTGATATTTTCTGGGCTGCAAGTGCATGTGCTGATTCTCCGTAGTCACTGCCAGAAATGGGAGGGCATCTGATGGGTGGGTTTTCTTATTTATTTATTTCCAGAGAGGAGACAGTAATTGTACTATGTAATGTAGATTCAGGGAGGTACTTTTTTTTTCAGAGGCAGTAAAGAAGTGCTCCAGTCTTCCTACAGACTCTTGTTATGAATTATTATCTGGAGGAGCTCATAGTCTTCCATGACCGTGTGGCATAGGTAGAAGCCTAAGGTACATAGGACTGGGTGGATTGCAAATAGTATTGGTGTGTAAGTGGAGTCCTAACAATCGTAGGCAGCTAACAACCTAGCCTCAAATAGAGTGGTTTCTGGTGCTCCCACCATGTCAGCCATGCGTGTTTCATACCTTTGCATGAACTGACCAGTATGGTGCTGCAGTGATAGGAGACATGGCTAGCTTTGGTTCTGCCGTTCTAAGGAAGAGGAAAATGATTTGATTATAAATCAGAACAAAACAAGCACTTTCAGCCAACTTGGCCCTTGAATTAGCTCATATGCTGTATTAAATACAGATCAAATTGTCTTTTCAGCAAGTGCACTGGAGTTCAGAAACCAAGTTATGTGTGATGTCAAAAGGACACATGGGGATTTTAACTCCATGGTTCGATTCTTGCCTAAAGAAGGTTTGACAAAACCCCTAGAAGTTTCTTAGAATGTTCGGTTATACACAAATTCCTGTAAAAAGCAGCTCAGAGTCCTTTCCCTGCAGCCTGTGTTCAGCTGCTCAGCAGTGGCTTGGAGAGCCAAATCATTCATCAGCCAGTTTTGATGGACCAAACGCAGAAAAATACCTAGTATAAATTTGCTGTACTGATGAGGTGAGTGGAATGAGCTAACTCTTAATGAATCACATGTTAATTATTCCTGATGCTATTACTAACAGAAATAAGAAAAACACATTTAATGTAGCATTAGTCTAACTGTTCCCATTTGTTCCTGAAGACTTGGATAAAGCTGGAAATGTTAACACTATCTTTTACAATTTATTTATTTTTGTGTGCTTCAGCATATCCCGCTTTTCTGTTATTCCCAGCCTGAATAGGGACAAGTCCAGAACCCACTGAAGTTTCTGAAGAGATTCTCCCTGATCCAGTAGGCTTTGGATCAAGCCAGGGGTAGGACAAGTGCAGATAATTTTGTAAGCAAAGGCCCTGCAAGGTGTTACTTTTTGAAATTGAAATTAGGATTGCATCTAGAGTTCTGGGTCAGGAATTGTTACCCTTGTGGCAGGTATACACCCATGCCTCTGCCTCAGTGAGCTCCTGAGGGCTTCCCAGACTTGTGGCAAGTAAATTACAGGCAGAGCAGGGGCTTAGAGTGATATGTGCTCATCAAGATCTGTGAGTTTTATGCTTCAGATTCCTGTTAAAATCTGTGTGTTCTGATGAATGCTGAAAACAATGGAGCATATAAAGTTGGGGGTGTGCATCCAAGAGTAGATCTCTTCTTTGTGCTCCTTCACGGCTTGTCTTGCCTCCTGCTGTCCAGCCTAGTCAATAAACTAGGCTGAGAGCTTGCAAACCAGGCATAAGATGATTTGAATTTCTCAGGTTCATTCACACTTACTGATCAGAACAACCTGCCTGAACCAGCAGCTCAGACCAGCACCACTTGGTGCTGTGCATTGTTCGCAAGAAGACACAGCCTCCTGGGAGGGCTGTGGGTTGGAAGTGATGATGCCTTTCTGTCTTTGCAGGATCTAGGTGTGAACAGCTTAGAGCAACTCTGCATCAACTTTGCCAATGAGCATCTCCAGCATTTTTTCAGCCAGACTGTCATTGCCCAGGAAGAGGTAAATGGAACTCATGTCAGCAGGTGAAAGGCAGCATATATGGCATGAGCTGCCACAGCCTCAGCTGGAGCGTATCCTTCAGTGGGGAAGCAGGAAGCTGAATAGACCTGGCCCTCTTAAGCAGTACCATGGAATCCTAGGCCAAAGAGCTGGCTATTTAATATCTTTTACCAATTCTGTAGTAAATTAAGGGGAGTTTGCTAGTGCCTTGCTCCCTTTTACAGATTTTGTGCGTGAGTTCATCAGGATCAAGGACCCCAGACCTCAGCTGGTATTTTTAAAGCCTGCTTGGTAGATTCATTGTAGCATTTTATGTCCACCTGGAGATGAAAGTGTATTTATCAGACTTGTTGCTTTTTACGGTTAATTTTATCACTCTGCTTAGCAGCCTTCCTCTCTTAAATTAGAAAAATTTATTAGTGGCTTTAGAAAAAGTTTAATAAGGCAAAACCAGATAATTCTAGCCAAGTTTCTAACAGCAGTGAAACACTAACTTCCTGATGAATAAACCAAATCTCTCTGTTAACTCCCTCCATTTGTTCTTGTTTGCATGGCTGGATTTGACTGGTTGGTCTTTAACATGCAGGAGGAATATAGCCAAGAGCAGTTAGCTTGGATTCCTATTTCCAAGACGTACAGTGAGTCATGCCTAGATTTCATTGCTGCGAAACCCCATGGCATCTTGTGTATCCTGGATGACCAGACTTCACTGACTCAGGTGAGAAGCTCTTATCCTCTTATAGGATCCATTTCACAGGATGGTTGAGGTGAGGCAGTTATACAGATTGAACAGGGACTGCATTTGCACAAGTATTAGATGTTTTTAACTTTAGTTTAACAGCAGCTTTTTGGCCCACTGAATATGTTGGAGCAGCAGGAAACATGTTTGTCATCTCCTTTACAGGCCACTGACCACACTTTCCTCCAGAAGTGTCATTACCATCACGGAAACAGCCCTTGGTATGCCAAGCCCAAGCTGCCTTTGCCAGTCTTCACTGTGAAGCACTATGCAGGCCCCATCACCTATCAGGTGAACTGGCAGGGAGCTCTGAGTTGGAGCAATAGGCCAGCTTGGAAGCATGCTGTGGATGTCCTGATGGACCAGCTCCAAGTGCTGTGAACAAAGCACATCACTCTAGAGTCTCAGTGTATCAGAAATGAGGAGATTCTTGTTAGGAGAGGCAACTAAGCTGCCTCGGGGCAGAAGCAAAATAGGTAATGGCCTTGACTACACAACAGCCTACATTGCCTGTCTGAGAGCCCTGGAAATCCAGGAAAGCTGTTGCTGCTGAAAGAAAGTGAGGGGTCAAAGCCTGCTGGGCAATGTGAAGGGGAAAGGAGCAATCCCTCCTAAATTCAGAAGTAATTGTCCCATCCATTCTTGGTGGCAGCAGGAAGAACAAGCTTCACTCTCTAGGGCTTTCCCCTTGTTCTACCTCTCCAGCTGTCTGCCCCAAGTCAAGGTGTGTGTAAGAGAGAGGGGTGTTTGCCTGTCTGGTTGGTGGTCTTGAACAGTGAATTAAATCAGACTTTGCCTCTGCAGGTCCACAAGTTTCTTAATAAAAACCGTGACCAGCTGCGTCCAGAGGTGCTGGATATCTTTTCTCAGAGCCACCTCAAGGTACTGTAGTGGTTCAGGATTAAGATCTCTATTGCAGACACCTAATGAGCCACTCATTGCTTTCATATGAGAAGCAGAAAGATCTTGGTCAAGTGTCAGGAGAACCTGGAGGAACTGTGAGTTTTGTTCTACTGAAAGGCACTTGTGAGTTGAGCAAGTTGTCTTTGCCTGCAATTGATGCATTTTATATATAAAACACACAGACTGTTTGAGGACGTAGCTGTGTTCCTGGCACTGCTAGGGGCAAGGAAGAATGGTCCCCCAGTTTCAGACAGAAGAGATTGTTCTTTCCATGTAGTTGAGAGCGCTTTGGTAATTTCTTTGTTTTTGCAGGTGGTGTCTCACATTTTCCAGAAGGCTAAAGCTGCCTATAGTCAGCAAAGGGAGCTGGGGCACGGAGGCAAAGGGCTCAAGCCTCAGGCCTCCACACTGGTGTCCAAATTCCAGCAGTCTTTGCAGGACCTCACAGCCAAGCTGAGAAGGTGAGAGATGCTGTTACAGTGCTATCCCTGCACTGGGCTGATTGCTGCACCCAGAAGTGTGTGAAGTCTTCCCAAGTTGGCAGAGAGAGGAGAATGATCAAAGGTTCTTCCTTCTGTTTTGCAGGAGCCATACCTTCTTCATTCGGTGCATCACCCCTAATCCCAAAAAGGTAGAGCAGCACCCTGAGCTCCTTATGGAGTCCCTCAGTTCCTTGAAATCCAGTCCTCTCCAGCAGCTCTCCTTTCACAGTTGGGGTTTGGATTTCCTTGCTTCATTTGAAACTTTTCTTCCCCTTTGTCTCTCACCCTTCCCTGTCGCCATGTGAGCTGACCATATGCTGGAAGATAAGAAGTGAGTGTCAGTTGGACACCAAAGGATGTGTTGTGTTTTTGTGTTCCATGGCAAGATTTAACCCAAGGACATGGCAATAGAAGGAAACCCTTTCTAAACTCTTTGCCCTCTGCCTCCTTTCTTTTTTCTTTATTTTTTGTTTTACATTTTTCTTCTGCCTTACATTCACAGCTGTCAAATATTTTTGATGTCGAGTACGTCACTTGTCAGCTGCGGCATTCTGGGATACTGGAGGCCATCCACATTAGAAAGGAGGGATACCCAGTCCGTCTTCCATTCCAGAACTTCCTAGCTAGGTACAGTAGTGTACTGGCTTAGGATTTCCCAGTCACTCAAAGCCTGGATGAACTTATCAGCACACTGTGATTTGTTCTTCTCTGAGGACTTGCAGTTCCAGCCCTGGCTTCCTTCATATCAACATCTCATCTTCCAGGTATGGCCTCCTGGTTGGGCGAAGGCACAACTGCTTGGAGGAGAGAGAAGGCTGTGCGGCAGTGCTGTCTCATGTGGTGGGGAACCCTCCAGATCTCTATCAGATTGGAGTAACAAAGGTGATGCCTATAGAGAATCGCATCTTAATTGCACAGGCCCAACCACCTATTCACAGGCTGTCAGTGGACAGAGAACAGCTCAGCTCTCTGCCTGAAGGGGGAGGGTATTGCGTGTCTTCACCTCCCTTTTGCTTTGTTTCTTGTCTCAAGTATGAAGAAGGAATTTTTAGCATTTCAGATAAAGAAACAGGAGACTCTGGCTCCAGGCTGTTGTAGTAGCATGGCCAATTTCTTTGTCTACCCAGCATTCCTTGACGGAGACATGGGCTTCTGCCTTTCTTGCCACTAACCTCCATCACTCCCTGATTCCCTGTCCTCCATAAATATATCCATCTCTGTCACCTGCACCTGTGCTTCCTGCCCTCCCCAATTAAAGGAGTGCAGTCTCCTTAGAAGGGAGCCTTAAAGGCTACAAAAGGATAAACCAGCAGTATTTATTATTGATCTTTGCCCAGGTCTTTCTGAAGGAGAAGGCCAGGCAGCTTCTGGAGAGACGATGGAACCAGAGGCAGAGTTGGGCCATTGTTACTCTTCAAAGGAAATTCCGATGCCTCCTTCACCGCAAACGTCTCCATGTCCTCCAGGAGAAAGTCACAGTCATTCAGGCTCACTTTCGAGGTTACCAGGCAAGGTCAGGTGTCAAAGGCCAGGCAGGGTACAGCCCTTTGTCCTTGCCTAGGACAGCAAGATGGGGACGTGCCTGACCAGGCCCCTCCTCTTGTTGGCTCCTGGCCTGCTCTACGATGGGGTATCTTGTTGCCGGAATAGTGGAGGAGGGACTTCCCAGCCTGGTTCCCAACACTGAGCAGGAGGTTCCAGGGGAAATACAGCTGCTGTCAAAACTATTATTGTAACATGCCTGTGCTAAGGCTGATATTGTGATAGCTAGAGTAAAGGATGTAGGGAAAACATCTAAGAGAGGACCAGGATTAACACAGACCAAATACGGACTGGCTGATTCTATAATGTTCTGTTTGGCCCATAGCCTTGAATTGAGACCACCATCTGCCTATATTTTATTGATGTTTCCCTCATTAGCAATTCTTTTCTTTTCACATCCCTCTAGGAAGCATTACAGGAGGCTGAAGAAGGCTTTGGTGCAATTTAATACCATGATTTTGATCTCCAGAGCTTTGATTCAAAGGAGAAAGCACTGCCAGGTAACACTCTTCTCAGGACCAGGTGTACTGCAGGAGCTATTTCTGTCCTAGGTAGACAGAGCTGGTGACTGCGTGAGACCAGGGCAGGGCTGGCTTTAGGAAGTTTCCTGGAAATGATCCAGTGAGGTGTCCTTCACTCTCTGGCTGACATAAATGTAGTCAAAAGAAGGAAACACAGAGACTGGAGCCTTCTCTCCCTAGACGAAGTTCAGAATTGGCAAAGTAGTACAAATGCAGCTGATTCATATGTCTGTGTATGTGAGCTTCTCTAAGTTGCCCTGCACAAGACATGAGCTTATTCCATCTGTGGCCTCCAGAGCTGCTGTTCTGCTCAAGCTACGAGGAATGATTCATCTTGCTCTTTTAGTTGTTCAGTTCAATTTCTGGTGTTTTCCCAGATGATGAATGAAATGCAAGAATTTTTCAGTCCACAGTGATCCTTCCCTGACCCCTTACAGTTACCTCAGGCTGCTGAAGTAGAAATACCGTTCAGCTTGCCAGCTGTCTCCTGTAGACCACGCNACCCCTTACAGTTACCTCAGGCTGCTGAAGTCCTTGGCCTTTTGGAAATGTGCTGGGCCCATAGTTGGAGTGAGAACAGGATGGCAGTAGTTTGAGAAGATGGACAATTGTGTGCAGGGGAGAGCCATGGTTCTGTCAAATGGGTTGAATGTATTTTGCACAAGCTATTAAAAATAAAATTGAAAACAGGATATCAGACAACTAGTCCTTAGGGTAGCAACTAACATCCCTAAAGCTGTCTGCTTCACGAGGGAGGGGGGTGGGGAAGGAGCCAGTACAGCTGCTGACATGACTAGCAAAGGATGGGGCAGAGGGTTAAAGTCAGTGTTGTTGCTGGAAGACTGCAGAGGTTCCTTCTGCCATGCCATGCACAGAGCAGTGTGTGTTTCTGTTCATTTTCCTGCCCCTTCCTACTTGGACAGGATGTAGCTTTTCTTTCTCCCAGGTAACCACAACAGCACAGCTCTTTTGAATCTGTTTCTGTTCCTCCAGTGTTTGCTTGCTGAGGTGTCTGTATATGCCGTAGCAACAATAAAGGTCTCAAAGTTTACCTGCTGCAAAGTTCCTCCTTTCCCCCCACCCCACAGCCCTGCCCTTTGGACTTTAGCATACCTACTGTCTTTCTCAGCCCAACCCTCATAACC
>VZTL01049786.1:0-30043 GCA_013400535.1 Scopus umbretta | reverse complement strand
GGGTGGTGTCAGCAGAGGCAAAGAGGTATACTGAGGTTCTCAGCTCCTTGAACGGCTTTTGTACCAGGATTTTTTTTAGGTAACACAGCAGAGCAGCAGAACACGTGCCTCCTGAGACTGCTGCCAGCCACTACAGTGTTGGAGAGGAGGGAGGCGAGGGCTGCCTGTGAGCAAACCCAGCTGAGGGAGAGTCATGCCCCATTTTCCACAGAAGCAGTAAAACCCACTAAGGACACTTCTCCATCTGCACAGCTATTACATATCAAATACAATGCCTGCATTTTCAGTAGATATATAAAACCACTATGTTTGAGATTTATTTCTGGCAGGTAAAAATAGTTTTGGGCTGAGTGTGTTAGATGGCTTTCTTGTTTCTGTAATTCAGTAACAGCATCATTTTTTACAGACATAATGTGCATATTGCTGACATTGTTCCAAAAAATGGATGGCCCAGGGCCACCTTTGGGGAATTCTCTAAACGGAAGAATCAGAAATGATCATCTCACGCTGGGTGCTGAAGCACTCTCTTTGCATGTTGAGAGTGCTGAAGAAGGACCTGGAACAGTCCCTGTGCATGTATTTATACAACAGAATATCACTGCTTTGAGTTGTCAGCCCAGTGGTTCAATAATATTCACCCTTGAAAGCCTTCAGTGCATATTTACATACCAGAGTTTGCATTATAAAGGGCCTGTAAATGTGCACCGCTCACCAGGAGGAAGTCAGTACCCTCTCGGCTTTACTGCAGGCGCAGGGATGCAGTTTTGTTTCCTTCAAGAATTTCCCTCTCACAGCAGTGGGAGCAAAAATGGAGGGTCTCACTGTATAAAACGAGGAGATGGGGTGGGATAAAGACCCTTTAGCTATCTATCAAATCTGCACTTCTGTGTAAGATTCAGGGCTTGGTGTGGTCCTGGAGGACAAACGGTGAGCTGGAGAGGGCATAAGATGCATAAAGGCATAAGAGGGTTTGAAGTGCAGACAAAAATACCTGCTCAGGTCCCTTGATTCTGCTGCCTCCGTGAGGTCTGGCTTGGATATGCCCTTCTGAAACCTGCATTAGGAGACAGCTGCCATGCAGGGATGGGGCACAAGTAATATATTATTTAAATTAAAATGGCATACTCTTTTTGGCAACACCTAATTCTGGAGGTGGGTTTTCAACAGTACCGATGCTAGAAATTCAACTGTGTAATTTATGGTAAGAACTTACATTTATTTTTGTGTTTAAGGAATGGCTTGGTGGCTTAAGCAGAAAGCTAGATGGGAGATTAAGTAGTTCTTTACTGCTCTGCCCTCCCGAGTTTGTGCGGGGCCTTAGTGGGACAGGCTTCTCTCATAGGTGCAGTAATGGATCCATGGCATTTGCTGGTGAGAAATAACTAATGTACTCTGAGGCTATGCGTGAATGGAGCTAGAGGAGCACAGTCCTTTCTTTTATAGTATTTTAAAAACTAAAAATTAGAACTTAGAGATTCACCCATCACTACCAGTTTGTATCATCTGTGAGAAGTTATTCTGTGCTGCAGGCACTTGTCAGTTATGAAGAAGGATAGGACCACCACGTAAATAAACTAAATCCATCTCATTTTACATGGATGGTCAAACAGCCACCTTATGATAACTCTCAATCACTGCCAAAGTGAATCAGCCTCAAACCACAAGAGAAAAAGAAAGTTTCTCCTCAGTTTCTTTGGGTCTGCATTGCAGAAGTCTGAAATCAGCTTGCAAATATGCTGCATTGTCATATGCTGTAATCCACAGCTCTGTTTATAGTGACGTGTGTCCTGTGTGCTGTGTGCTGCGTGCTGCTGTAATTCCTAACTACACTGGGAGTATCAAAGTTTGACTGCAGGCTTAGCCCTGACTTTACTGGCATTGTTGACTTTTATCACAGTTGCAATGCAGATTTAAAAAAAAACCCACAAAGCAGCTATATGCTTTATAGTTAAAGCTGTCTTCAGTTTGTTCTTTATTGGCACTAGAAACCCCTTCAGTTTAAGGTAAAATAAAAGAAAAATAGCAAAATAAATAACTCGGGGACATTTGGAGGGAAATGAAAGCTGTTTCTTGGTCTGAACACCAGCATTGTAATAGAGCTTTAAGTGTACAGCAGCCTCAGACAGAAAATATTATAACCAATCTGAACAGTACCTCTAGGGCAGGGAGAACCTGTGAAAAGCACAACAGTGGATTAAAATAGGGGTGCAATAAATATGCATTTAGTTATTTATTACAAAATAAATTATGTATTGACACAAGAAGTTACACTGTAATTTTCTGTTTGAAATGTTACAGAAGTAAATCGCTTGCTTTCTAAAGGGCAGCATGGAGCATTCGTCTTGTGTTTCTGTCATGACATTTAACTCATTAGCATGCAGGTGCACTCTCTGGGTTTCATGCAATAACTGTCTCCTTTCACTGTGTTTACAGATAATCCAGCAAGTTTGCAGGCCAAATGGTGCTCTGAATGTGAGCCCACAAAGCAGTGAATGAGGCAGTACACTGCTCAGGGAGATTCCAGCAGAGCTAGCCAGAAGGTGAGTATCAACAGTGGCATTAAAACCAAGAAATGGCTTGAAATTGTTTGTAACTGACCATCATGATAATTAATTCTAGGTAATGTTGCGGTCACTTATTATTCTTCCCTTTCCTTAAAATCACTCTCTTGTTTTTCAGCAACTGATCCATGGTTAATAGTGGTTAGCATTATGCATCTGAGCTCCTGGTTTACTGAACATAATGAATTATTCTGCTTCATGGGGAACCAACCACGCGTTTGGTGTGTGAAATAGGAAATCCTTCACGGAGAACTGCAGGCACAGTGGGGACTCTCGTGACTCCACTTTGGGACTGAGCAGCAGATGAAACACCCTGGCTCCTGCAGCTTTGTGGAGCCACGTTCTTTTCCAGTGCTGTAGCGGCTAGAAGGGCCTGTATCTTTGTTGCTGAAAGGATCTGGGCTCAGGTACGGGACTAGCACATAGCTCCTGGGCAGCCAACAGTGACATCCCTGTGCCCCAGCTTTCTGTCAGCTGCATGGGTGTAATGTCTTTGTTTCATGTTCTTGGGAGATGTATCTTACATAACTTCTAGTCCTGCAAGGGCTGGGTATCTAGCTAATCATCTGGGTTCTCCTTATACTTATAGGAGCAGGGGAGACATTAATGTCGGGTAAAACAAGTGTCTAAGACAGCTGGGAAAATTGTCCCCTCTATGTTCACGGCTTTTTCTCTTACTTTGAAGGAAATGTAAGTAATTAGCTCAGGCTCCAAGTTGGTTTTTAAAGTTGAAGTTAGGTGAGGTAATTCTACCTGCTGCATCTGCCTCTTTTGTTAAAATTGTCAGCCCTTAAGCTGGGGACTGTCTTCTGCCACCATGGGCATTGCTGTATGTCTAGCACAGTGAAGTCATCATTGCAGATGGAGCCCCTACATGCAGCTATAATATGAAGAATTGATAAAAAGACAGCTGCTGAGTGATGTTGAGTACCTGACAACGTCACCTTACACTCATATGAACAGATGGGTAATGGAAAACCTCTGGATATTAACCTAGCACAGGTTATGCAGCCAGACTCAGACACAAAATTAAGCTTTGGCAGCTTAACGAGCTGCTGTATGTCTACTGAGCAGTTCTTAATATCCCTGTGTTAATCTCATCCTCATCATTTTATATATGCTCATTTGAAAGGCATGCACACAAATTGATGCCTCAGACTGATGCACAGTAACTTGTTAAGCCACTGTTATCATGTGCCTCAGCCCACACACAGCCCCCACATAGGTCTTGTCTTACTTGGGTTCATGCTGACACTGGGGATTTGTCAAAATCTCCTGTGCAGCTATGAAGATTTTTGCTAAATATGCAATGAACGTCAGTGTGTAGGATATAGGAAATGGAGCAGAATGGCTATTAGGAAAAAGTTCAGCATCTGTTTGGTGAGTTTTCATGCATGATTTGCTAGGTAAAGGTTATCAGGAAAGTCAATACAAGTGTGCTTGGAAAACATAACATCAGTTAAACCTCTTGACAGATGCGTTACAAAGCAGCAGAAGATCATTCAAAGATGACTAGCAAAATTCTGTTGCTCCTGAAGGTAGAAATGCTTTGTCATACTCCTGGGCTGCTTTATGAGCCTGCTGGCCTGCTGAGCTGAAAGCCATTGCTCTGCTCCCAGATGGCAGGAGTTGCACTTGGAAAGGCATGCAGTGTTTCTCATCTCTGCAATGTACCAGTTTGGCATTCTTTGAAAGTAGGTGAATGAATATTGTTGTAAAATAGGATTTTTATGCTTGCAAAAGATGCCAGCTTGATGCTGATGGCAATGCTCACAGCACCCACACAGAGAGTGCTCAACTCTCTTTAGATGGAAGTCAGAATAACAGGTACCTCTGGGTCCATTTCCATTCTCCTCAGCATGGATATTGCAAAGGCATTAATGCTCTTGTCTCATGAGAAAATGCTAGGCATTCATGAAAGAGGGCCAAGGGGCCTGTGCCACAGAACTCTGCCAGACTGCTGGCTGCTTGCTTGGTGAGCACCCTGGGGTCCCTGTACTTGGGTTCCAGCACAGCTACTCCAGATGCTCTGCTCCGCATGAGGAGGCTGCAGTGATCTCCCCTTCCCTTATGCTCCTGTCTCCTTCCTGTTGCCAACCCCCTTCCTCATTCACAGACGTGGCATCCTACAGTCCTCCATCCTCCATCTCCAAGCCAGTGCAGCTCAAACTCAGCCCCACAGAGCTCCTGCCTGTGAGGGTTTTGAGTTTTCAGATGACCTCTTGAGGCAAACATGGTAGTTAAGAACAGGAGAAACATGCAGACTGCATCAGGTTGAGAGATATAAACGTGCTATGTCTTGCGCAAGAAGAATGCACATCTATCTGAAACAATAAAACAGCCCATATGTATGTGCAGTGCCAGATTCCTCCCATCTGTATCTGACCTTCACTCCCAAATGAGAAGTCTCTTCCCTCCGTATAGTGCGGTACGTTTCTTGTTTCTCCTCCTGGCCTTTTCTCTTCTTGCTTTAATACAGCCAGGAAGATACGCTTATCTTATGTGAATGTCACAAACCTTTGTCAAGTGAGTGTTTAATTAGGTCTGCTGAACTGTTAGAACATCACAGCAGCTGGTTTGTTCCTCAATGTCTTGAAGGGCAGAGCTGAAAACCTGGTTTACTTGAGCTGTTCCCATGACCAGGGATGCTGCATTTAAGGAGGTTCTGTTCCTTCTGTTCCTGTTCCTTCTGTGCCACCTGAAACCTTTTCTTCTCCCTTTTCTTACTCCTCTTATCTGAGTGTGGAAGCAGAAGACTGGGAAGAAGGCAATCGTTCCCCACATTTACACTGGGATTCATAAATGGCACTCAAACAGATTCTCCCAAACATCGCAGGTGTACTTCGGGCCATTAAGCTCTCAGCAAAAAGATCTGTGTTCCTCCCTTTTCAATCCCTTGACAGGTCCAATTGCCAGATATAGAAGTTTTTAATTACACATTTATAAATGTTTATAAACTGGTGGGATTACTGAGCAGAAACCCAGCACAGCAAAGGCCATAAGGTCTGCTCAGGAAGGAAAATCCTTATAAATAAGCATGCAGTGAAAGAGAGAGCAAAATAACCACTACCTCAAGCTATGAATCAATGTATTCCTGAGAGGTTAAGGCCCTGAATCAGTAAAGTCTTTAAGAATATCCCTAACTTTAAGTGACCCCATTGATTACAGTTATATATGTATCAGTAGCTTGCTCGGTTGGGACTTTCTTTTATGAGCTAAAATATTTTTTTTTTTTTTAAATTCAGTTTTAGCGTCTGGAATTGTGGCCTCTATGCAGTTTGCAAACACAGCACATAGAAAAATGTAAAATGTAAATAGAGAAAGCAAGGTTGGGAGTAACTTAATAACACTACCCCGATTTATCAGTGTGGGAAACTGAGGCTTAAGGACCCAGTGGTTTATTTAGGGCCACACAAGCAGTATATGGCAAAGCCAGGAAACAGATCCCGGTCTTCCAGGTCCTGCTCTCTATAATTTAATAATCCAGCATATATACCATAGAAATTCCAACCCTCCTATATCCTTCTTTAGACCTTCTGCTAACACCTAAGTAAGTGGAAGGGACAGCAAAGTTAGAGTTAGTTAAAACTTCACCTCCTGGGGATCAGAGAATATATCTTCTTCCTGCCCTAACATTTATTTGGAAACTTGAGTACAATATCCTTGTGAAATACATATTTTTGCATAATAATATTTGAATTTCAAAGAAAAAGTGAAATATTATTTGTTTGGCTTATTCATTCAGATAATTGTACTTGGTACAGTGTTTCTAACCAAGCACATTAGGCAGTCTATAGCAGCTCATTTGATACCATGAGAGTGCAAACAATAAGAAGCAGATTGCCAAACCTTGAGTAATTAAATACAAGTAGAGTAGTCGTAATAAAGAGAAAGAAAACACCAGGTAAGTTTTCTGAAAAGGAAAATGGTATAATTACTTCAGCCGAAGGGCAGCAATAACACAGACACTGACAAAATACAGGGATTTTATGTGGTTATTGACTCAGCCATTCACAAAAAAAGTCATTATCTTAGCAAATGCCACATTACATGATAGTAATCAAGCTACTGTCCTGTACCTCTGAGATACAAAGCACCTTTTACTGAAAATCAAAGGCACTTTTCTAAATAGTTAAGAGAAGAACTTTATAGTTCTGTGATGATACGGCCACACATTTTTCTTTTTGCTTTTCTAACATTTAGAGCTGCTTTTATACTCTTTTTATTGTCAGAAAATGTTCCGGGGTGTTTCTACCTGCTTTTAGCAAAGTAGCCGCAGAGACAGTGTGGAAACTTTTAGCATGCCTAGCTGAGGCACATCTGACCACCTCAGCTCTGAATGATAAGCTTGCGGTGTGGAATGAATGAGAAAGATAAAATTAAGCTTATCTGTAAACTCTAAGTCTCCCTTTTTCCATCCGTCCTTACTGTTAACAAAGTGTCTGTTGGACTAATGATAGGGAACCTCCATTTTAAGACTAAAGGGATTACCAGCCTGTGGAAGAAGAAGCTGATGAATGCTGAGAGGGTATTGAAATTTGTACCTCTTGTAGATGATGACCACAGCATTGGCTAGAGAAACTGCCAGACACAGGATGTCTTTAGGATAAGCAGCCCTAAACCCATTTTAGGATCTATACCTGGAGAACAATTTAAAAACTGCCATTTGGAGTCTTGGGTAGCCAGCTCCATTTCCAAAATAGATGTTTCCAAAACAGTCATGGCAAGATACCTCTGACTGGTATGGTGTGGAGTGTATCAAACATTTTTTTTTTTCTCCCATTTTTGTTTTTGTATTTTTTGGGACAGGTGAATATTAGACTAGTTTAAATGAGGATGAGCCATTTTTGATCTCTGCTTATAAGAGATGTCTCAGTCTCCTTGCCATAAGAAACTGGGAAAGGACCATCCTAGTCACTGCTAGGCTGGGGAATCTGGAAATGTCAACCAAATTCAGAACATTAATTTCACTTGAAGGACTGATATTCCTTCACTCCTTTCATATTGGTGTCTTTGTCCTAATGATGATAGTAATCTCCATTTTAAATTAGATTAGGAAAAAAACCCTCTGAAATTTGAGGATGAAATGCTCCCCATCTCCAGATGCAAAAGGCTGATGTATCAATCTACAACTGGAGTGTGAATTGGGGATATCTGAGACTGGCTGCTTCAGCATTAGTATGTCTGGGATTGATTTTAAATCTATATCTGTATTTTAAAAAAGCTTTATACATACCAGTTTACCCAAGACTGTGGGGCATAGTACAGTAATGTTATCCTGGCTCTGTAATTTCCATTATAAATCAGCTGCAAATATTTAAGGAGCTTTATTTGCTAATATACATTTCTTTCCCTGTTGATATGATATGACAGAAAGAAAACACAATCTCTAAGCTCTTTGGATGGCCAGTGTGATTAAGCTTCCCAGCTGTGGCTGTACTGCATATTATGTGAAAGTAATTTTTGTGGGTGTATTTAATTTTGGACGTGGTGGTACTAATTAGCATCTAGTATGATATTTATCTTTTTCATAAAAAATGTCACTCTCTTCAGAAGATGTTTTAAGGTGAAGCGGAGGCAGGAAACAGGTTCTTTTTCTATAGCAAATTTAACATCTGCTGTATCTATGGATAACAGGTTCTAAGGTGAACTGCTGAGTGTGTCACAGTAAGCCCAGCAGAGTTAAGTGTGGAAAGTCAGTCTGAGCACATGCTGTAATGGATTTGACCTCGAAGAGCACTACAAAGAGAAATTGCAGATAACCATCTGAACTGACTTCAGAAGCCTGTAGCCCTGACTCCCTGGATACCAAGAGAAAAAAGAAGGACTAAATAGATTGGAGTGAACAATCAGAAATACAAGGTTGAATAAATGCTTAATATTTGAAGTGCTGACAGTAGAAGAAAACACAGAAGAGCAGTATATTTCCTTACTTGATTCCAACCACATTAGGAAAGTAAAATTCCTTAAAAGACAGTTTTATAAAAGTAAGGTATATATTCAGTAGAAGTGAGATGTGAAAGTAATGTTGGAACAATAGAGACACATAGCTGGGAGTATCTTAATCACCTTTCCATGGCAAGCAATTACTGATTAAGAATACTAAGAAGAAAGGAGAAACTACTCACATGGAGAACACGAGTTGCATTCTCCCCAGCAGGACCAAGTTCAAGGCTCCAGCCTTAAGGGCAGCAATGGTGGATCTGGTGGAGCTATGCCACAGATACTTCAAAAGGTCATCAAATGATGAAGCATATGGGCTATTAGAACAACCATTTTTGGATCAAGTTTTTCTAGGGCGGAGTGGTGTACATTTTTAAGCATCCTAAATTCAGAAACTGCAATTAAAATAACTGTTCTTACTCTCTAGTTCCTGGCAGGTGAAGAGAGAGAAGGGATGGTCTTAAGCACAAGAGGTGTAGGTATGCAGAAATAAAAGCTGAGGGTGAAAGAACAACTATCTGATTTATGTAATGATGGAAAAGGACAAATATTTTGAATCAGTTTGACTTTCCTAAAGTAACCTTGATAGTGCAAAAATCATTGCGCTGCAGAGCTTGTGGTCTAAAATGAGAGGATAAGACTGAAGACAGACAAGAAAATGGAGGCTAAGAGAGTCAAAAGGACTCTGTGCTTGTAGTCCCAGGAAACATTGGGACAGAAGTGGGAATAGAGCCCAGCTCATATTATATCCACGGCTTGTTTTAAAGGATGGGCTTTCCACTTAGTTATACTTCATATTACATTTATTAGCAAAAGTAGGATTAGAGGGAGCTTTGAGGATCCTCTGGGACCAGGGACTGCTGTGAGCAAGTGCTACTTGGTTTTTCGTCTATTGTGTTTAAAAAGACAGGAAGAGAAAGAAGAGAGAATGTGCACACATGTTCACTGCCACATCTGCTTTACAAAACCCTGAGCCAGAGTCAAAATAAGCTTTAAAGAGCATATAGACAGCAGTGTATTTAGTTTTGATTTATTAAAATAGTTTTCAGACTGCAGTCTTATTTGTCCTGTGAGAACTGCACTCTCTGGTAATGGGAGCACTGAATTTTCATGTGAAACATTTTAGAGAGCATATTTTTTTCCACCTACAAGAGTGTGACAAGAATTTGTTCTTGTATGATGATGTGCAAGTTATTATAGCTGCTATGCTAAACATGTATTTATGATCACTGCTGGCACAGCTGCTGTGTATTTTGTTTACGTTGTTACAAACCTAGTTGTGACATATTATAAAAAATACATTCTTTTGTGGTAGTCTCACACTGAGGCAGAATAAATCATGCCTTCTACCTCTGCTCTGGCTTTTCTGATATTGACCCTTTGTTTTTCCTTACCCTGGAGAAGAGAGCGCCTGTGTGATTCTCAGTCCTATACCAGATGATGTCGAAGGCCTCATGAAAGGGCAAAAATAGGTGCCTTAATACAGCTGTCAAGGAGGCAAGCCCCAAACCACAGTGTGAAGCAGCTACTGTCCTTCAATCAGAATAACCTGCTTTCATTAAATGTTAGTTTGGGAATAGTCTAGACAAGCTTTAAGCATGTGAGGAACACCACAATGAATAATTTCAAAATGGGGAAATCAAAACAAAAATAGAAACAAAAACTTCTAAAATGAACAAGAGCTAGCCAGATCCAGCACTAAACAAGTACTAGACAAGAAAGTTTAATTTTCCCTCTTCTTTCATATTAGCATGGACAGAAGACATGACTACTGTCTCTGTGTGCCTTTATCACAGACACTTCTTTGTGATACTTTTTAAATACAAGAAAGGTTTGTCAAATAATTGCAACACAATTTTAAAAGCTCAAGATTTGATATTTTTTCTAGTTAGATTTGTTTCTTTTTGCTTTCCAAACCAGTATTTTTTATTCTTGCTTAATCAGCAACATTCTAAGAGTGTCACCACCTGCATTGTATATGAATGTTCTTCATAGGTTTGCCTGTCCATGTTCCCATTGACATCAGTGGTGCAAGACCAAATCCTGTTGTTTGATGTGTAAAGGATAGGGGTTTATGCAATATCTGTAGAGAAAAAGGCAACTTTTTTTTTGTTTTTTGGTGACTGGGATTTATGCGGATGTGTGTTTGCAAGACTGATGTCTTAGTTGTTAATCTGCTTTTATATAATAAGAAAATGTTATGTGAAAGCATTTCCAAACTTAATGTATTTTGGATATTTTATTGACTTCCTCAATAGCTGATATTGCTGGGAATGAATCCAAAACAACTATTACGGGACCCTGAGAAGGAAGTGATAGGGATTTTAGTGGCTATCATAGTAAAGCCAACATTTACTACCTGTTATCACAGGTGTTTTTAAGCTTTTCTTTTTATCCAGAAAATACTGTGCCCATATGTTATGTACCACTGGGCTGTAATTTTTGGTTGATGCTGAACTTTCAATGGCATATGTGTACTGACCCTTCAGAAAAGAGATGGTTATGAGGCATTTTGTTTAATTATGCTTTTTTGTTCTGACCTTCCTGTAGCGTTTATCATTCTGAGGAATATAGCTCAAGATATAGGTCAATGACCCCTTTATACATTATAGTCTGACACACTGCTCCATGGGGGAGTAGCTACCTAAATGGAGATTTTATTCATTACTTCTTTTGTGTTGCTATTCTGAATCACTTCTGTATAAGGCTACAGGAGTAAAAGACTAAGGCCAGCAAAATTTGTTTGGTCAAGTCCTTTTAGATAATTCCTTGCAGTATAATAAATAGCTACTTGTCATGCCATGCGGCACGTCAGAATTCAGTAAAGAGAAACTAAGGGGAAGAAGGAGTACAAGTTGTTGAACGTTCTCAAATTTCTTTTGACACTTCATAGTGGCAGAAAACCTTGTGCTAAATATGTTTGTGCTGATCTGCTGTGAAAATTTACTGTTTGATAGCTTCCAGAGTTTCTCATCTCTTACCTATGGTGTGTGTACCTACACCTCTGACCATTGGGCTTCCTTGCAGAGTGTGGATGGTTACTGAGTGGCTCAAAGGCATTTAGAGGATTTTGTAAACTCTGTTTCCAAAGTGCAACTCTAGTTTTATTCTCCTCACGACAGGAAATTGTCAGTTCACCATGCCATTTGTTCGAGGCAAAGTTACCGAACTCTGTGAATCAGCAAATGAATGAACAAATTCCTGAGACTAACAATAACTGTGGGTTCATAAAAATAAATAACTGCATAACATGCTTTATTTTGAGAAACATGATTTCATTGTAATTTGAAGTAGCAACATTTGGCAATATAGTGATTCTTCTTTTTTCTTAGGTCATATGTTGTCTGACTCACAGATGGACCCAAGGACTGGAGGTCAAAGACACAGAGCACAAACGGAGCACAAGGTCATTTAATTTACTGTCCTTGATTTTGCCCAGGTGTCTTTCTGACTGGTCTCATTTTAACATTTTTGGTGATCTCCACTGATTATTTCATTTGGAAAATATATACAGCTTAATGCTAATTCCAAGACAGTGTTCTGCTATAGATCTCTGCTAACAGGGGCACATGGTGAAGATTACTGTAAATTAGTTGTTTGGTTATGCAAACCTCGGTTCCTGTGTTTATAGTCTAAGGAATGAATCAGTGTTTCTGTATATTCATATTCTAATTACATTTAGGACATAATTATATAGTAGAGTGTAGTTATATAGTCACAAATGTTATCTTTAGCTTAGGGAAACCTAAGGTTCAGAAACCTCTGGATAGATCAGAGCATTAGCTGCACCTGTCAGTCTCTGTATTTTTTTAGGTTAAAGCTGAAACGTAGAAAAGCCCCTTTAAGGCATACATGAGTCTCAATACTGACATTTCTTGGTTTTGTTAGTTCTTAGTTTAAAAGACAAACAGACTGGGTTTTCTGTCCAATCTAGGAATATAAATCTGTCAGGACATACCAATAAAGACTGAGTCATGGACAGAGCAGTGTGAGAGCTGTCTGAAAGCACTGGGGTAACTTCAAACAGAGCTGTGATACCGCGTTCCCCTGCAAACTCCATTTGCCTGCAGATGCCCTATTGTGTCTCTCAGATATGCATGGAACTGTTAAATTTGGTGTTCCAGCACGAGTTGGTTAGATTTAGCTTTGGGCTCAGCCTCAGTTTACTGCTGCTGAATCAGAGGTTCACTTTGCTAAGGTGTCCAAAAAAGAAAGTTGCTTGCTAAAGCTGCACTAAATTGCCATCCAGCTCCTACTGAAGTAAAAATTCTGGTTAGTTCCCAATAGCTCACTTAGCCATGCAAAAGCTGTGTGGGAAGGTATTTTTCCTTTTGGAAATGAATCATGGAAAAGAAGTCAATTGGATTCCCAGGTTGCTCTCCTGGGGCCTCAACAGACTGGTACTCAGGGCTGTTGGCAGACCTACCTTTCTACCAGCTTCTACAAGGCGAGCAAAACAGCACTTCTGCCTCCATGTAGCTCTGCTTCGTTTGTGTCTCCTGCTCATTCCAAACAAATGAAAGCCACACATGTTTTATTGCAGATTTTTGGCGTGCAGATGAAGTGCAAGGAGGGGTGGATAATTAGACTTCAGGGTGGTACCTCCCTCTAGCATCATAAATCAAGCTTATTTAACACTGAATACAATAGTGTGTCAATAAAAATGCTTGGACATAGAATTACAATAACCAAACTTGTTTTCATAAGTTGTTTACCATAAATGAAATAAAATACAGAAAGAAATGGAAAATGGGGAAGCTGCACTGGGTGTAGAGTTTTCAGATCCTTTCAAAGTTACCCAGAAGCAGTCTTCTATGCTATTGCCTCTTGACCTGACTGCGGATCCTCTATCTAAAAGCTCATACTATTTTTTCCTGGAGCTTTTTCCTTCTCTCTCTTGGCTGAACCTTTCTGCTAGAGTATTGAAACTTGGCAGTACAAAAACTTCAGACAATGACACTGACTTTTCCTCCCCTAGCCCTTTGCCAATTTAAAAATGTGAACACAATTTTTGATTATTTCCTGTGTGCATAAATCAAACTTGCTGGACTGTGACTGACCCCATTTGAACTGTAGCATGTTGGAAGAGTTTTCCTGTCAATCAGCTGTAGGGGGCCTGGACACAGTGCAATGAAGTCTGCTGAGGGTGGGTATCAGCATCTTTCCTAGCTGTAATCTCTACACAGCTCTTATAATGACTGAAATACCCTTCTTATCCAAAACCATCAGAGAATGCTTTCAGCCATTTATGTACAAGTCAGCAGTGGCAGTCACATGTGAGTGGATCACATCATTCCATCATTTTTACTCATGTAATATTCCAGCAAAGCCATTCTTTGTGCTGTATCATCCTTACGACAGGAAGGTTCTAGTTCTGAGAAGCACCATGTCATGGGACAGACAAGTATTGGCTTGCAAAGAAAGGCCAAATTACTAACAACATTTTCTGCAGCTCTCTAGGTTTTTCCCAAAGTTGCATTTTTTTTTCTAGATGATTCCAGTGATAGCATATGTAATTCTTTGCTGGGGAAATTTCTTTGGGGGAAGGACAGATCTTGCCATCTGGTCTGGAAACTGCAAAATTCTTTCAATGTTACATATTTGTAAGGACTTTTTTTTTTACTTTTCTCTGAAGAACTGTTGAACCGAACAACCCTTAATAGTGAAAATGAATAATCATAGTACATGGTAAATTGTCTCTTGCTGTGTCTGTCATATCAAACTGTTCAAAAGGGGAAAAAGATTTTCTTCTCAGCATTGGGGGTAGACTTTGCATTCTTATCCTATAAACATTTCATTGAAGTCAGTGGAGTTCTAGTTGCATAAACAACATACAGTATGAGTGTAGGAACCTTTCCCTTAAAATAAATGAGTTGCAAGTTCAGACTTTCAGGCTCAAATGCAGTTATTAAAAACTAAATCTATTACATATGCATATTCTGGCATATCAGCATAAGAATTTTACCCTTTATTGCCTTTCATCCAGGGAAAAAGAGGGCTGGGAAATTGCTTGAAAAAAAATGACATAAGAAGCAGAGAAAATGGGCTTAGTGGAGATGATGGTGTAAAACCCAGGACGCATATCATTGAGTCATGCTGTGCCAAAATTAGATTTCAAAATTGTTTCTGTCATCCTATGAAAGCCCACAAGACTTTCTTCTGAATATCCTAAAGCTCTTATAACTTCTGTTCAGAAAAAGTTGGCTGTCCTCATCCTTGTTCCTCCAGACATTCCTACACCCTAAGAAGTTGATATAATTTTGACACATTTCATTTGAATAAATAAATGTCCTTTTTCCTCACCTGACAGAAGAGAGGCTTCTAAGTTTGGGAGCAGCTACCAGGGCCAATTGAAAAGTGTTACAAAATGCATTGGAACTGTATGAAAAAGTTGCTATCTCTTCAACTGGACTGATTCTGGTGTTGTCAATTAATTTGCCTAATTTCACTCTTTGCCCCCTCTTAAGGATAACTAACTAATGCATTTTTCCCTCTCCTGACTTCTTAAAATCTACTGCCCTTTCCGTGGCTGTAGGAACTTCTCAGGATGATTGTGGAAAGAAAAAAATACAATTGCAAAAGCAGCTTCCCTCCTGGGAAGTGAATGATAATTTTGCCCCATTTAAAATAATTGTAATATAATTAATTTAGTGCTTTTAATCACCTCAAAATATGAAAAAGCAAAACACTGAAAACGCAAAACACTGAAAACCGAATTATTCAAATGCCCATTTAAAACTGGCTAATGTTTGTCAACTGCATGGCAGTACTGTTGGTATCTTCTTTTAATGAGTATTATGAATTCCTTTCCAGTTTTTAAAAAAAAAAATCTATCATGTTGATATATCTGTAAACCCTGTATTTTTCACAGGTATGAATCTTGTAGTATGTTAGAAGTCCATAGTTCATTCTTCTTTCCAGAGATATTTCACTCTTAACTGTGATGATCATTAGTATTTCACTCAGAGAACTATGAAAAATGGTGATACTAAATGTTTTACAAATAGGCTTTTATTCCTCCTATTTGCCATAATGCAGAATGAAATGATTAGTAATGATTTTTAACTGGCTTCTAAGAAGGTGTCATGTATCAGTTTTGTCATGCGAATTAGTTGTTATGGTAATGATAGCATGTCAGTTATTCCCTGGGAGGTTGCATTAGATTGATTATGTAATTCTCTGTCTTGTTTCTTTACTTATTTGTTACTCCAGTAATTTTGGAAAATATTGGTGTTACCCTATGCATTTGCTACTTATTTTTTCTGATACACTTGCACAGATTATTTTACAAACAATATTCTATGAAGTATTTTTATACTTTTTCCTGTGAAAATGGGATTGTTTTACTCAGTTCCTAAGTATATTTTTTTGTATCTTAAAAAAAATTGTTCACATTTTGTTCTTTTCTTTAGAAGCACAAGTTTGTCAGTTACAGTTTTTCTCTGGCACAGTAAAGAACATCTGAACTGGAGGTATTTGCTGAGGGAAATTTGAGAGCTGTGGCAAGGTCCATGTTTCTCCACTTTTAACTGTGTTCTCTAACCACCAGGTGCCAGGTTGCTGCCTCTATCACTCTTTGATTCTTGGCTGCACAGTGTCTTAACTTTAAGGAGAAATGGAGATAGGTTCAGCTTTTAAACCCATGGTTTGCTTCATACTTTGGTACAAAGTCCACCTCTGTCCAGGTCTTACACACTCCAAGCATAGGTACCAGCTGAATTTGGATCCACCCAGGCTTGGCTGTGTTGAAGAGTAAATTATCTGCACAATTCCTCATATTTTGCCTACATCAATCTTAAGCAAAGATACATCTGAATATTTCTGAAAGAGAGTATAACTGAGTTAACTGTATACACATAGGTAACTATATCTATACAAATTATTCTAAGACAAATCCTGCCCTGAATTTTCTCCCCACAGCAGAACACAGCAGCTCAGTTTTATGGAATTGACATGATTTGATTAAAAACATACTTATTTAGACTTCTGGAAAGTACTGAAAATTGTTGTAGAAAGTTTGATTTAGGAAATATGCAACCTCTATAAGTGTATTTGTGTTCAAAACAACTAGCTTTCCCCTGAGGTTTAAGCAATTATTTTTTTGGACAAACCTACCTGCTAAATGGTAATTCCGTTAAATTTGTATGTCACTTACTATCTATCAAAACAGATGATTGTAACTATGCAACAGGCAATTGAATAGTTATTCAAAGGTAACATTGCACTGGTTCAGTGGAGATCATTACTAGGAAAAAGCAAATAGTTTCCAACTAAGAAAATCCCAATGCATCTTTGTAAGATGGAAAGGAAGACAGATTTTAAGCATTTTAGATCCAGTCTCCAGTATGCTGCAAGCCTTGTTTTACTACCAGAGTAAAACATGGCTGTGGACACTGAAAAGTGACATTATCTTGTGAACTGGGGTTGTTGCCAACAAATATATGTAGTGTCTTATATTTGCGGAGAGCTGAGTTCACTCTCAAACTCAAATGTGTCTGCCAGTCCCAGTAATCATGTGCAAACACACACCCACAAACAGATTAAGGCCAACTCCCCATCAAGGCATGGGGCAGCCAAGTGTGTTCAGCCCATCAGCGTAGCTCTCAGCTCTTGCTCAGTCTGGGCACAGCAGATCTGGCAGAGGTGGCTGTTCTGCATCTTGAGCTACCAGTACTTGTTTAAAGCATTTAATGAATGCTTTGAGCCATAGCTACAACTGGACCCATGAGAGGAATGAAAAGCATGTGGGTCATGGAATTTGCTATGCTTTAACTTGCTTTGAACCTTAATCAGCCAAAAAGGCCAAGCTATTTTTAAAGGATACATGTGTTTCTGGGAAGCAAAAGGAGAGGTTATACTATGCAGTCCTTCAGACACTGGGTCTAGGAGAAACTTAAATTCCCCAGTTACTCATTGGTAAACTGGCAGATACCAGTCTGTACTAAAACATAGTAACTTTTAATCTCTCAAGTCCTTTAAAATAAGTATAATAAAAAGTTTAATATAATGAGCCGTTGAGACTGTTTGTTTCTTACATTAATCACGGGCTATGACTTTACAAGAAAAGAGATGGCAGTATGGACCTGCACTGTACCTGCATGTGCAATTGTGGCTATTACCCAGGTGAATGTACCCTTGGGCTGCCTTTTACCATGCAGGAGTTATGCCACCTCACACAGGTGGAAAGGATAGCTGAAACACAATACCTAAGAGAAAAGATCAGAAATAAAGTTACCTTCTTCACAGTGTTTATAAGGCTCTTCAAAATAATAAATGACAGAACACAATGCCAGAATTCAGTAAGTGGTTTTGTCAGCCAGTGATAATTTAATAATTACTAGATGTCATGGTACTCTGAACTCTGTTATAAGAAGGTTTAAAGATTATCAACTTTGGTCTGACAATGGTTTGTGCCTATTCAATTGCATTATTTCAGTGTCATTCCTAAGATGACATTATTGAAAAATGTGAAGCTGTGAGAAATTTTCATGGACTTTTCTTTACGCTAGTAGTTTCTTCAGTATTGATGCTCTATGTCTAATAATAAATATTTGGCACCTTTAAATGATTTCTCATGAGGTAACTATTAGAAAGTGGGTGCCATTAGCTCCTTTTTGAAGAGATGACATTTGGGCTTAACAGGAATAATGTATTTTATGAGGATTCGGAAGTAGAGACCAAAATAGGAGCTGAGTTTCTCGGCTTCTAACTCAATATCTGAATGCAGTTATGCTGCCATGATTTAGCACAGCTTGAAAGTGGTACTGATGTAACAACTACATAACTTTCTGAAAGAAGGCACAAAGTATAGGCAAATATATTGTCAAAGGAGTTCAAAAATAAATACTTGATGATTGTATTATGATGTGGTGGGTTAACCCTGACTAGCTGCCAGGTATCCCCCAAGGTGCTCTATCATTCCTCAGCAGGCCAGGGGGAGAAAACACAATGAAAAAAATCTCATGAGTCAAGGTAGGGACAGGGAGGTCACTCAGCAGTTACTGTTATGGGCAAAATAGACTTGACATAGGGAAAGAAATTTAATTTATTGCCAATTAATAGCAGAGTAGGATAGTGAGAAATAAAAACAAAACTAAGCCCACCTTATCTCTCCCCTTCCCCTTCTTCCTGAGCTCAGCTTCACTCCCAATGATTCTACCTCCTCTCACCACACAGTGCAAGGGCATGAAGAATGGGTGTTGTGGCCAGTCCATAATGCTTTGTGTCTGCTGCTCCTTTTTCCTCAGACTTTTCCCCTGATCCAGTGTGGTGTCCGTCCCACAAGAGACATGAACTTCAAGAACTGCTCCAGCATGGGCCATCTCTGACATTTTCTTACTCCTCTCTCACAACTCTGCACAGTGTTTTTTACCCTTTCTTAAATATAATTTCATAAAGACACCACCAACACCACTGATGGGCTCAACTTTGGCTGGTGGCAGTCTGTTTTGGACCTGGCTAAAACAGGCTCTGCCGAACATGGAGGGAGCTTGTGGTGTCTTTTCAATAGAATCCATCCCTGCAGTCTCCCCGCTACCAACACCTTGCCAGGTAAACCCACTGCACAGAGGAAAGAAGTGAGCGAGGTTCAGCCTTTACCTCCAATGGTTTACTTTTATTTTATTTTGTTCTCTGTAGAAAAATTATCACCACCTTCAAAAAGGGTATGTGGTCAAAACAATCTTCTTCAGTTTAAAAATACTATTGAAACATAAATGGAACAAAGAGTGAATTGCAGCTGTACCTGTGGTTCTTGACAGTCCTGCACAAAAACTGCTGAAAAACTGCTTTGCAGGTTGGAAATATTTCTTATTCCCCTCTCTCTTCTCTGTCTTAACAATGGCTGAGGTATTAAAGCTCAAAGTATGTTTGCCTCCAGGCAGTGAACAAACTGAAAAGATCTGCCCAAAGATGAGAAAATTCTTTAAAAATTCACAGGCATCAAGGGTATATGGAAAATTTTTTTGTGGTCACAAGGACAGCATATAGTTGCTCTAAGATATCACTGTGGGCTTACTCCAGAGGAGATTGTAAGTATATCTGACAGCTCACCCTGGGTGAAAAATCAGGAATTGTCATGTGGGCACAAGTCAAAATTTCCCCATTACTACTTTTTTACCAATGAAAAACTACCATTCCAGCCCCCAGGCAATAACAGCCAGCAAGCACAGGGCTGGAACCTGGAACCTCTTTGTTGCTTCTAAGCAGCAGAATAGCTCCATACAGACCTGGCACTGAAACTATGAGGAGCTTCACTTCTCTGCACAGGTTTGTAAGTACAGTCATCAAAAACTAACCATGGAATAAGGTAAAGTACATTGTAGCTCAATATTTGTCTTATCGGACTACAGTAATCAAAAGAGAAATTTGAATCTTTTGCAAAAAAATTTTTAGAGAGTGCTGTGCTGAGAACTCTTAAATCTATTGCTTGCTTTTATCATATTTTTTGGTAATATTTTTTGTCAGTAAACAAAAGAATGTTCTGCCCTGGTTTTGCATTTGTTGACAATTTAATTTCCTCATATATTTGCTTGCTGTATGAGAGTTTATTAGGATCTAGGATAGTATCTTTGTCAAAGATTATTCTAGTCAAGCGTTGATGTGTAGAAATAGCTTCTCGAATTAAAAAAGAAAAAAGGAAAAAAAGAGATATCTGTTGTCTTTTATAAAGCAACTTTCAATCTCAATTGTCTCAAATAAAAGAAGAACCAGGTCTCATCCGGATGACAACTGAGTCTGAAGTGTTTCTGTACTGGGTTTGCGTGGCAAGGTTTTGGCAGTAGGGGGGCTACAGGGGTGGCTTCTGTGAGAAGCTACTAGAAGCTTCCCTTATGTCTGATAGAGCCAATGACAGCTGGCTCCAAGACAGATCAGTTGCTGGCCAAGGCCAAGCAAACCAGTGACGGTGCTAGGGCCTCTGGGATAACATATTTAAGAAGAGGGGAAAGTTGCTGTGCAACAGCAACTGCAGCCAGAGAGAGGAGTGAGAATATGTGAGAGACAAAACCCTGCAGATGCCAAGGTCAGTGAAGAAGGAGGGGGAGGAGGTGCTCCAGGCACCAGAGCAGAGATTCCCCTGCAGTCTGTGGTGAAGACCATGGTGAAGTAGGTTGTCCCTCTGCAGCCCATGGAGATTAATGGTGCAGCAGATATCTACCTGCAGCCCATGGAGGACCCCATGCTGGAGCAGCTGGATGCACCTGAAGGAGGCTGTGACACTGCGGGAAGCCTGCACTGGAGCAAGCTCCTGGCAGGACCTGTGGAGCTGTGGAGACAGAGGAGCCCATGTGGGAGCAGGTTTGCTGGCAGGAGTTGTGACCCCATGGGGGACCCATGCTGGAGCAGTCTGCTTCTGAAGGACTGCACCTGTGGAAGGGATCCATGCTGGAGCAGTTCGTGAAGAACTGTAGCCCATGGGAAAGACCCACGTTGGAGAAGTTCATGGAGGAGTGTGGGAGGGACCCCATGCTAGAGCAGGGTAAGAGTGTGAGGAGTCCTTCCCTGGGGAGGAAGGAGCCGCAGAGACAGTGTGTGATGAACTGACCTCAATCCCCATCCCCCATCCCCCTGTGCTGCTTGTGGGGGAGGAGGTAGAGAAAATTGGGAGTGAAGTTGAGCCCGGGAAGAAGGGATGGATGATGGGGAAGGTGTTTTAAGATTTGGTTTTATTTCTCATTACCCTACTTTGTTTTGACTGTTAATAAATTGTTTCCCTAAGTCAAGTCTGTTTTGCCCATGAAGGTAGCTGCTGAGTGTTCTCTCACCCTCCTTACCTTGACCCACGAGCTTTTAATTGTATTTTCTCTCCCCTGTCCTGTTGAGAAGGGGAGTGATAGAGCGGCCTTGCTGGTTACTTGACATCCAGGCAGGTTCAACCCACCACAGTTTCCTCCTATTCACATGAAGAGGGATGCTAAGAAAAAATTGAAGTTAAATCCATCAGCTGCACAAAAATATTTTTCCACTTTGAACTTCAAAGATATGGGCTTGGGGGATTTGCAAAAGGATATGCAATCAGCTGTCCTTTTGAACCACCTTTGGCAGTAAACATTAGCATCACAGTGTTTGCTTGGTTTCTTGAGCTACTAAAGAATCTTAAGTTAAATTCTGGAATATTATCATTTATCCCAGAATAATTATGACTGTCAAATGCAGCACACAGGATCATTTAGATCTTTTCATTTATCATGAGCTATTGACAGATTTTTGCTGTTCTTTGATGACTGCTAGAAGGCAATGAGACACTGTGTTGGTGGAACCTCAAGAAAAGCCCTATTCTTCTTCTGACCTCCCCAAACTCATTTATCACTAGATGTTTAGAGCTGTGAACATTTTATGATAAAAAGATTTTTATATCAATCTCCTCATTTTACTTCTCACCTCATCCCATGCTAACCTAGTGGAGTTTCTTCTGCCATCCTCTGGAAAAACTTGTATTGGCTGCTGTCAGAGGCATGCCTCTAGAGTAGGGTTGGTTTGGTGAAATTGCCTTGTGCTTTATAAAGGTTGCTGTTTTGCATTCATCACTTTTTAGCTGGATAAAAAAAGTAAAATTCTGTTACTTTAAAATAATATTGATTGTACGTAACACCAGCCACTTAGAAACAAAGGGCTTTTGGGCAAATCCACAAGGGCAAGTCAGCTCAGGGTTTCTCAACAATATAGACAAAATTAGGTTTTGCAATGTAGCTGTCAAGCTACAGTAGGCCTGAGGTCAGTCATGGCACACTGCAATACCTGGCTATGTTTTTGATGGTCTTGGTGGTGTTGTAGAAGTGATGGTGCTGGGGGGGGTTGGCAGTGGAAGCTGTAGAACCTGAATTACATTGTCTGCCTGGGAAAAGCATTAAGGCATTGTCTCCTGCAGCAGCATGGCAAGACATTGCCAGAAACTCCTGGCTGCAACCTCGCAAGTTATGTCCTGCTTTAATGTTGGTTGGTAACTAGGAGGGTTCATGTTCTGCAGAGGGGAAAAAGATAGTCTGAAAATGCTTTAGGGACAAGAACTACAGATGCAGGTGGGGCTTCCCTCCACAGAGAAGGTCCTTAGAGCAATTAAGCAGAGCTGGGTAAGAGGCAATCTACCTTATATTATGGGAATATGGAAAGTTTCTGAACCACCCATTAAATGCTAAATCTGGGGAATGCCTTAGGAAGAATGTAGAGAAGGGAGAAAAGTATGCTTAATCTGAAGTAAAAAAATTACAGGCTTTTCTATAATTGCAAACAAGTTCATCTAGGCTGAAAGAAAACAGTGTTTTCCCTGAAGAGTTAACTTAATTTCTTTCTCAAACATTCATAATGAAGTCAGAGGTAGGAAATTTATACAATCTCTGAAATCTCTCAAATCTCAGCTAGGACAGTGAAGCTGCAGGTTCAGATTTTCTACAGCAAATTCAGATTAAAAACTGGAACTCAAACCTCCTATGAGGTAACTAAAAATATCTTTGATAGTATTTTTGTTGTATTTTTCTCTATTTCTCCAAATTATATTGCTCAGTTTTGTACAAAACAAAAGCCTGGATGTTATTCCCTCAAAACTCAATCTTTTTAAATAAAATGTTTGAGTCATCTTCAAAAGTTTGTCACATATATTTTAACCTGAAATCTATGAATGAAGTACTCTTTTCTTCTTTGAATTGCTGTAAATACTTTCTGTGCTTTTCTAGGTTCTAGGCATGTGCCAGTAAGTGGATTGTAAACAGCTGTAATACCAAAGACATCAAGACAAACCCAATCATGACAAAATATCCTCAGGGAGCATCTACACACAAAATATCACCCACAGTGCGCTGTATCAAGTGGGCTTGCCTACATTTCCCTTACAGATGAATGAATTTCTTTCTGTTAAGCCAATGCCAAATACTTCTACTTGCTCAAGAAATGTAACTCTCGTTTTCCTCTGCCCTTCAAAATAAACAGAGTTTTCAGTATGAGCGCTGTAACTTCCTTTTAAATAACATTGCTGAAGTTTTTGCCAGTTAACAACTTAGAAATCAGGAGGAGTCTTCAAATGTTTCCTACAGAATGAAGTGGCTGTAAAAGTACTCTGTAGAGCACAGCTGAGGATTTCCAAAATATAGCAATAAAGCTGATTTAGCTCTTATCCACTCCTTCACATAAGGAGTATTTCAAAGGTACAAGAAGCAAAGAATATCACAGTCCATTTTATTAGATCCTAGACTGGTTGGCATGGTAGCTGCCACTTATATACTTGACACTTTGTAGCTGTCAGGTAATTTTAAGAGGTTTTTTTGCACTCCATTTGGAACCATTTTGGCCATCCGCTAACTTAGTGGGGGCAAAGAGTAGTGGGATTTTTTAAACTAATACCCAAAATATGAAGACCTATCCCTATTCTCTTCAAATAGATAAATAATTTAAGTTTTTTAGTACTCAGGACTTCAGAACAGAGCTGAAACTTCCAAGGCATCTTATTAGAGATTTTGTTGGCTTCCTGGTCCTGGGGATATTATGCTAATTTCTCAGTGGCTGTTGCAGTTTCTCTGCTTCTAGACCATTTTGGCACAAGGTTGTGTTAAGGGGGAAAAAAAGAGTGAAAGAAGTTATTAATCTGAAGGTTTTGTTCATCACAACATTAGAACTGCTTCTGTGTATTTAAACTTTTCAGAGAAAGCTTGTGTTGGTTCTTATTGTAAATAAGTTAATTATCCTTAAAAATTTCCTAGTCTAGCCTTTGTCTTAGTATTATGTTTTAGTGAATTAACTCAAGATTTTATTACTGCTGTGGGACAAAGCAGAAGATTGTAGCAAATATTGCAGAAAGTTATATGTTCAGGTCTTTTATGTGCACTTTAGTAACATCAGAATGTTTTCTATTTGTGTTTTTAGTATTAATTCATTTTTTCCGTGTACTGTTTCGAATGCTTCAAATCTTTCCATTTCAAATGGAAATGCACCGTTTCAAATGCTTCAAATCTTTCCATTTATCTTTCCAGTTCCTCCACATGCTAATTGCACTGATTCTCTGTGGTTCTTCCAGGACATGTTGGCTATTCCCTTGGTAACACATTGTTTAATCCTTGACTAGTCTTGCTGCACTAAATCTAGGAGACTTCAGAGCCATGAATCTGAATGCTGATGTAATCCCCAGACAGTTCCTTTCATATTAGGAGTGTGCACATTGCTAATGTTGGCTCTTTCTATCTAGGCTGGGGCACTTTGCACATGTTCCTCATTCGGCTTCACAAATAAGCTTTAACAGACTGGAAAATAATAAGGGACACTGTTTGTGACTGCCTGTTGGGGATCTCACAGTGCTGAAACTGGACTGACTGTGGGAGGTATGGTCTAGTAGCTGAAGCTGAAGATGAGAGGTGGAGACATCTACATTCTTTTGCCATGCGTTTATGGTATATTGTTAGTGAAAAGAGATTTTGTGAAGTTTAATTAAAAATATTTCTATATTTCTCCTAAAAATGTTCTAGTAGTATTCAAAATGGAAGAGTGTGTGAGTATGACAGCTTGTAATATCCTTGCTGCAAGTTCTTTAGCAGCTCTTCAGAAAAGAAAGATTTCTAATCTGCAAATTGTAATCAATAATATGTATATATTACAGTCCCTTGATTGCCGTATTTGAAGTCCCAGTAGATTTTTTCTTACCTTTCTCTGATGGGTTATCGACTTTTCAGTCCCAGTTGCATCTAGTAAATGTTTGATACTAAAGCAGCACAAAACATTTCATTTTAAAAAAGTTTACATGGCTCTAATTTTTTAAAACCTAAATATTCCTATAATTATTTTTTGTCTGCAATTTGTGGCAAGACGTTGCCATATCAAACATTATCAAAAGCTACTGTGACCTTTGCTGCCTTATTTTGTTAACCAGCCTTGCTCAATAGCTGTCATTGTTACATGTAGAATCACATCAGAGTTAGACTGATACCTGAGCTTAAACAATTAACTAGCAGCTAGGTTCTTCCTTCTAAATGGAATATAGGCCACCAAGATAGTTCCAAGTGCTGTTCAAGAAGTCACTGATTTATTCACCAAAACAATAACTTCACGCAAAAGTTATTTCTGCCAGCTGTCTTCTCTATAATGACTTACTAGACAAAACAAAATGTATTTCATTTAATGGCACTCTGAAAGCCAGATGTATTCTCCTGTCCCTGTATGAAAAACAATGCAGTTAGTCTTGAATAGAGTTTCTCCACTTGGGAGGCCATGCTTGTAATGCCACCCTTCCTTTGAGATTCAATGACTGGCTGGAAGTTTTGAAAGGGAATGCATCTGGCAAGACACACCCTAAGCCACTGTGCCCACTCTTTTGTCCAGGCTTGCACATACTTCTCCCTTCAGGACACCAAAGTGTTGTACCTCTGTCTTTGGTGCAATTCCCCATCTCTGAGATAAGAAACAAGAGCTAAGACTTAATAGAGTTCAGGCCTACAGAAGCTCTACAAATTTAAATAGATACATCTATTTCTAGTAGATCTAGTTGGACAGAAATGTCTCTGCATGCTTTCTATAATTCCTTGAGGGGACATACTTCTAATATTAATGGAAAGAAGTACTCACTAGTGTCCATTGTGCAATGTATCTGTTATTAGTCTGTAAGTATCTTATATAAAGACTTGATTAAGTTATGGTCGTCCTTAATAATCACTTATTTGAGAACTGCCTGTGATGTTCTTTTATCTGTTGAATTATAATTAAGACTTATTTTACAATAATTGCATGTATCATCACTTATCTGGGTATTAGATCTTGCTGATATGAATTTTAGATGCTTCAGTATTATCATGTGAAAGGCTGCTTCCAGACCTACAGTCATGTCTGTCCAAAATCTACACATCTTTATCAGAGGTAAGAATTCTAAATTTACCTAAAAATCATAGAAAAGCTTAGGTTGAAAAGAACTTCTGGAACTTATCTAATATATCCTCAGTGTAAGGAAATTATCAGTGCAAACATATAGTATCTTCTGCACTGAGTAAGGAAAGTCGCTTTTTTCTCTAAAACTGTAGAACAAAGTTTTTCTATCTTTCAGCAGCTGGTCAGAAGGTCAAAAAGTTTTGATATGCATTTCAGCTTTTGAATAAATTATTTATGACTCTTGCATGACTTCGGTTTCTATGAACAGTCATGCAGCCAATTTGCCTGCAATGAACATTCATCGAAAACATATGTCAGTCTCCAGTCCTAGTTTTCTGCATGTGAATATTTGAACCGGAGACAAGATACAAAGCCCATTGTAATCAGCAAGAAAGACACCCAATGACTTCAGTAGACTTTCTTTTATTGGTTTCTGGAAGTATTAACTTAATTCTGCAGTGAGGAAAAGTAAGTTTTGTTGCTTTTCTTTTTTTTTTTAAAATATGGCTAATCATAACTGTTTCATAAATGTATAACATTTTCTGAAAGTCATTTGATATTTTATTGAGCTTAGAGTCCAAAGATGTATTTCCTTGCACAGAAGAAAACCAGTGAAGTAAGAATTTTCTCAATACTTCACTGGCAGACCAGACCCGCATTCACAGCTACAATTTCATTTAGAATGATTTATGTATGCAGAGGCTTGAGACCTGTTTTCTGGAGCCACAATGGCCTTTTCTTCTTAATAAATGCTATAAATGTTCTCAGACTTTTTCTTTTGTGTTAATGTTTTTTAATTGCAGATAATTTCCAAAAGTAAAGCTGCTTTCATTTCCTTGCCTTTTTCTGATTGTTCTTCAAATATGTTCAGATAATGTTATTGTACTACTCACTGAAATTAAGAGTGCACTGTGAGTGATACAGATCTCTTCAAAAAGGCATTGAGAATAATAGCCCACTGTCAACAGTTGGCAGGAAAATAACTGGAATCCACTCTCCTCCAAAATGGTGGCTCCAGTCAGTCATCTGGACTAATCATTATAGCCCTCCTTCCAGTACTGCTGCTTCCAGTTGTATAGAGTGACTTCTCTGCAGTACCCTTGCATGCGGACCAGGTGATGGGGCAAAGCTCTTTCAGTCAGTAGCTTTGTACACTTATCTATTCTCTGCAAAAGTGAGAAATTAATTTCTTAAATATTGAGAGAAAACAATGTTCATTTTGTTTGAACTGTTTTTCAGTACATGTCAAATTAATCGATGATCTACTTCTAGGTTAGTTTTAATGCTGGGGTAGGAACAGACCAGGAGTGTGTAAAACTTTATATACAAACAGCAGTTATTTGTCAAAAATAAAGATGTTTTCACCAATGCTTACTCTTTTCCCTGCAATGCTACCTTTTTATTTAGTACAATATCTACTTCCCAGCTCTCTTGCCAGGTGTAGAATTACTATACCCATAATTTTTCCTGTGGGTTTAAATAATTTTCCTTCAAGGACTCATCATAATGTATGTAGAAATTTGATGGCAAAACAGATCAATATGAAATAAATGTCCTCAGAACTCACTGGATTTTTTTTTTCTTCTTCCTCTCCTTCCATGACTGAATAGAAAAAAAAATCCTGGAAAATGTATATTATTAGAAGCTTTCTACAAGAGGCAGGAAGTGGTTTGATTTTCCAGTTAGTACATGACTGAATATATTTTTCTTTAAAAGACTATTTTCTTTCGTGATTAATAATTATAGAAAATGTTTTACTCTCACCATTGCCAGCTGCCATGCACAGATTTCCATTCAGCTGCACTAACGTTAAAAGGATTTCTGGAGCAATTCCACCCAGGAATGGAAAACTAGCAAACACTTATCTCCAAAGGGGTAAGAGTTCATAATTGGGAACAGCTAAGGCAGGATGGGGCCTTCGACGAGTTCGTTATCATGGGTATATCAACATTTGTGGGCATCTTACATCATTCTAGTTAATTTGAAAAATTCAAAACTTTCTTAAGGTAAATGCTTCATATTTGGAGTGGAAAGCTGTGCTTTTCACACCAAACAGCTTTCATAATATTCCTTCCTAAGCAGATGAGGAGAAAAAAAACCCAAAACTTTTCTCTTTCCAATGCACACATTTATAAAGAAAAGAGCTTTTATTTGGACTGTATTTGGAGAAGAAATGGGTTTAAAATTTCTTAGACTAGCTTGAACAGAAAAGCAGACCTCTTCATTGATTACTTAGTGTTTAAATCAAATCATAGGTTTTTTAATGCATTCACCTAATAGTTTACATTGTAAGAACTGAATCCTGAAAACATATTTCACCTTGCTAAATCCCTGAGAATGGGATTTTTATAATAGTTTTTGTCCATTAGCTTTTTATCTGATTCCACTATAAAAAAAGCTTAATGAAATAGGGGCTTTCTATTCAGCTACTCTATGCATTTGTTTATTTAAATATTTTTATTAATTAGAACTCAAGCTTCAAAATCAGAAAGAAAAGGTTTTCAGATGTTCTGCCTGAACTTCATTAAAACACATAAATCAACAGTACTGGAACTTTGGCAGAAGGACACTGGCTCCACAAGCTGGAGCTGTTTACTCTTTTATCTGCCAAAAGTTGTAAATCATTATGCAGTTAATAATGAAGCAAATGTATATCACACAAACTTTTAAAATTAAATAATATTCTGAAGTGGGTGTTGTTGACCAGTCTTTTCCATGCACTATTTATGTTTGAGTCAGCTTGATGGGTGTTTCCACAGATTCTGAGAGGACATGGGGACAGAATTATGGTTTCTATACCCTAGATTTGTTTACAGTGAGTCTAACCAGTGCTCTCTAGCTTATTTTAGAAAAATATGGGATATGGAAGTTCTGTGAACATTCTAACTGCAAAATATTTGTACACAAAGAACAGTCAAAACACATGAAATTGAGAGCACAGCTCTCAATACGACAGAGATGTAGACTGTGATTCTACAAAATATTTTTTATAAGCGTTCAGTGGTACTGCAGAAAGACAGAACTATAGGACAGGGGTCCTTTTTAACCAGGCTTGAATGCTGGGTGAAGCTTTAGAATTTCTGATTTAATTACTTGGATATTTGGGGTCCTTTCTAGTTTGCGTGTCAAACCTAATCTCTCTGAAGCCCAACCAGCTTTCACTCTTTCTAGTTATTTGACAACCCTTTGGAAGAAGTGTGACATATCTGTAGTATCACAGGATGAGCCAGACACTGAATGATGACTGCAGATATGACCACTTGCTAATTTTTTCTATTATTTTTCGTTTCACACCTTCCTTGCACCAGTGATACTGGCTTATGCCAGGTAGGGGTAAAGCCAGAGTTTCAGCCGTTGTCTGGCAAAGCCAGATTCTGTACTCCCTACCTGGTACAAGGACTTGCACCAAGCAAGGGCCATGATGAGAAAAGGAGTAATTTTCTTGTGATTCATGCTCCCCTTCTGTCTTAGTGTCATAAAGGCAATCTTGTTCTCATATGACACTCAATATAATTTTCCTCTAGCATTAAAAAATGCAGTTTTGTTTCCATTCATGATGAGTGCCTGGGAAAAGAGAAACAATCAAACTCAGTTTTCATCATGATAATTTTGGAAAGGTAGATTGCCTACTGTTCTAGCAATAATATTTCAGACAGGGTAACCCTGAAACATTCCTATAAAGTGTATCATAGAATCATAGA